>CAMPDV010000893.1:0-162192 GCA_946699065.1 Loxodes magnus
TAGTGTTGTATCTGCTGTGGCTATATCCAGTGATTCAGAGTTCATCGTATCGGGAAATTGAGATAAGACGGTGAGACTATGGGACGTCAAGACAGGTACCTGTAAGACCATGAATGGTCACACTAGTTATGTATATGCTGTGGCTATATCCAGTGATTCAGAGTTCATCGTATCGGGAAGTTGAGATAAGACGGTGAGACTATGGGACGTCAAGACAGGTACCTGTAAGACCATGAGTGGTCACACAGATTATCTAAGATCTGTGGCTATATCCAGTGATTCAGAGTTCATCGTATCGGGAAGTTGAGATAAGACGGTGAGACAATGGGACGTCAAGACAGGTACCTGTAAGACCATGAGTGGTCACACTAGTGTTGTATCTGCTGTGGCTATATCCAGTGATTCAGAGTTCATCGTATCGGGAAGTTGAGTTAAGACGGTGAGACTATAGGACGTCAAGACAGGTACCTGTAAGACCATGAGTGGTCACACAGATTATGTAAGATCTGTGGCTATATCCAGTGATTCAGAGTTCATCGTATCGGGAAGTTGAGATAAGACGGTGAGACTATGGGACGTCAAGACAGGTACCTGTAAGACCATGAATGGTCACACAGATTATGTAAGATCTGTGGCTATATCCAGTGATTCAGAGTTCATAGTATCGGGAAGTTATGATAAGACGGTGAGACAATGGGACGTCAAGACAGGTACCTGTAAGACCATGAGTGGTCACACAGATACTGTATCATCTGTGGCTATATCCAGTGATTCAGAGTTCATAGTATCGGGAAGTTATGATAAGACGGTGAGACAATGGGACGTCAAGACAGGTACCTGTAAGACCATGAGTGGCCACACTAGTTATGTATATGCTGTGGCTATATCCAGTGATTCAGAGTTCATCGTATCGGGAAGTTGAGATAAGACGGTGAGACTATGGGACGTCAAGACAGGTACCTGTAAGACCATGAGTGGTCACACTAGTTTTGTATCTGCTGTGGCTATATCCAGTGATTCAGAGTTCATCGTATCGGGAAGTTGAGTTAAGACGGTGAGACTATGGGACGTCAAGACAGGTACCTGTAAGACCATGAGTGGTCACACAAGTTCTGTATCATCTGTGGCTATATCCAGTGATTCAGAGTTCATCGTATCGGGAAGTTATGATTATACGGTGAGACTATGGGACGTCAAGACAGGTACCTGTAAGACCATGAGTGGTCACACAGATTATCTAAGATCTGTGGCTATATCCAGTGATTCAGAGTTCATCGTATCGGGAAGTTGAGATAAGACGGTGAGACTATGGGACGTCAAGACAGGTACCTGTAAGACCATGAGTGGTCACACTAGTGTTGTATCTGCTGTGGCTATATCCAGTGATTCAGAGTTCATCGTATCGGGAAGTTGAGATAAGACGGTGAGACTATGGGACGTCAAGACAGGTACCTGTAAGACCATGAGTGGTCACACAGATTATGTAAGATCTGTGGCTATATCCAGTGATTCAGAGTTCATCGTATCGGGAAGTCAAGATTATACGGTGAGACTATGGGACGTCAAGACAGGTACCTGTAAGACCATGAATGGTCACACAGATACTGTATCATCTGTGGCTATATCCAGTGATTCAGAGTTCATCGTATCGGGAAGTTGAGATAAGACGGTGAGACAATGGGACGTCAAGACAGGTACCTGTAAGACCATGAGTGGTCACACAAGTTCTGTATCATCTATGGCTATATCCAGTGATTCAGAGTTCATCGTATCGGGAAGTTGAGATAAGACGGTGAGACTATGGGACGTCAAGACAGGTACCTGTAAGACCATGAGTGGTCACACTAGTGTTGTATCATCTGGGGCTATATCCAGTGATTCAGAGTTCATCGTATCGGGAAGTGGAGATTAGACAGTGAGACTATGGGACGTCAAGACAGGTACCTGTAAGACCATGAGTGGTCACACTAGTGTTGTATCTGCTGTGGCTATATCCAGTGATTCAGAGTTCATCGTATCGGGAAGTTGAGATAAGACGGTGAGACTATGGGACGTCAAGACAGGTACCTGTAAGACCATGAGTGGTCACACAGATTATGTAAGATCTGTGGCTATATCCAGTGATTCAGAGTTCATCGTATCGGGAAGTTGAGATAAGACGGTGAGACTATGGGACGTCAAGACAGGTACCTGTAAGACCATGAATGGTCACACAGATACTGTATCATCTGTGGCTATATCCAGTGATTCAGAGTTCATAGTATCGGGAAGTTATGATAAGACGGTGAGACAATGGGACGTCAAGACAGGTACCTGTAAGACCATGAGTGGTCACACTAGTTATGTATATGCTGTGGCTATATCCAGTGATTCAGAGTTCATCGTATCGGGAAGTTGAGATAAGACGGTGAGACTATGGGACGTCAAGACAGGTACCTGTAAGACCATGAGTGGTCACACTAGTGTTGTATCTGCTGTGGCTATATCCAGTGATTCAGAGTTCATCGTATCGGGAAGTTGAGTTAAGACGGTGAGACTATGGGACGTCAAGACAGGTACCTGTAAGACCATGAGTGGTCACACAGATTATGTAAGATCTGTGGCTATATCCAGTGATTCAGAGTTCATCGTATCGGGAAGTTGAGATAAGACGGTGAGACTATGGGACGTCAAGACAGGTACCTGTAAGACCATCAGTGGTCACACTAGTGTTGTATCATCTGTGGCTATATCCAGTGATTCAGAGTTCATCGTATCGGGAAGTTGAGATAAGACGGTGAGACTATGGGACGTCAAGACAGGTACCTGTAAGACCATGAATGGTCACACAGATTATGTAAGATCTGTGGCTATATCCAGTGATTCAGAGTTCATCGTATCGGGAAGTTGAGATAAGACGGTGAGACTATGGGACGTCAAGACAGGTACCTGTAAGACCATGAATGGTCACACAGATACTGTATCATCTGTGGCTATATCCAGTGATTCAGAGTTCATAGTATCGGGAAGTTATGATAAGACGGTGAGACAATGGGACGTCAAGACAGGTACCTGTAAGACCATGAGTGGTCACACTAGTTATGTATATGCTGTGGCTATATCCAGTGATTCAGAGTTCATCGTATCGGGAAGTTGAGATAAGACGGTGAGACTATGGGACGTCAAGACAGGTACCTGTAAGACCATGAGTGGTCACACTAGTGTTGTATCTGCTGTGGCTATATCCAGTGATTCAGAGTTCATCGTATCGGGAAGTTATGATTATACGGTGAGACTATGGGACGTCAAGACAGGTACCTGTAAGACCATGAGTGGTCACACAGATTATGTAAGATCTGTGGCTATATCCAGTGATTCAGAGTTCATAGTATCAAGAAGTTGAGATAAGACGGTGAGACTATGGGACGTCAAGACAGGTACCTGTAAGACCATGAGTGGTCACACAGATTATCTAAGATCTGTGGCTATATCCAGTGATTCAGAGTTCATCGTATCGGGAAGTTGAGATAAGACGGTGAGACTATGGGACGTCAAGACAGGTACCTGTAAGACCATGAGTGGTCACACAGATTATGTAAGATCTGTGGCTATATCCAGTGATTCAGAGTTCATCGTATCGGGAAGTTGAGATAAGACGGTGAGACTATGGGACGTCAAGACAGGTACCTGTAAGACCATGAGTGGTCACACAGATTATGTAAGATCTGTGGCTATATCCAGTGATTCAGAGTTCATCGTATCGGGAAGTTGAGTTAAGACGGTGAGACTATGGGACGTCAAGACAGGTACCTGTAAGACCATGAGTGGTCACACAGATTAAGTAAGATCTGTGGCTATATCCAGTGATTCAGAGTTCATAGTATCGGGAAGTTATGATAAGACGGTGAGACAATGGGACGTCAAGACAGGTACCTGTAAGACCATGAATGGTCACACAGATACTGTATCATCTGTGGCTATATCCAGTGATTCAGAGTTCATCGTATCGGGAAGTTGAGATAAGACGGTGAGACAATGGGACGTCAAGACAGGTACCTGTAAGACCATGAGTGGTCACACAAGTTCTGTATCATCTATGGCTATATCCAGTGATTCAGAGTTCATCGTATCGGGAAGTTGAGATAATACGGTGAGACTATGGGACGTCAAGACAGGTACCTGTAAGACCATGAGTGGTCACACAGATTATCTAAGATCTGTGGCTATATCCAGTGATTCAGAGTTCATCGTATCGGGAAGTGGAGATTAGACAGTGAGACTATGGGACGTCAAGACAGGTACCTGTAAGACCATGAGTGGTCACACTAGTGTTGTATCTGCTGTGGCTATATCCAGTGATTCAGAGTTCATCGTATCGGGAAGTTGAGTTAAGACGGTGAGACTATGGCACGTCAAGACAGGTACCTGTAAGACCATGAGTGGTCACACAGATTATCTAAGATCTGTGGCTATATCCAGTGATTCAGAGTTCATCGTATCGGGAAGTTGAGATAAGACGGTGAGACAATGGGACGTCAAGACAGGTACCTGTAAGACCATGAGTGGTCACACTAGTGTTGTATCTGCTGTGGCTATATCCAGTGATTCAGAGTTCATCGTATCGGGAAGTTGAGTTAAGACGGTGAGACTATGGGACGTCAAGACAGGTACCTGTAAGACCATGAGTGGTCACACAGATTATGTAAGATCTGTGGCTATATCCAGTGATTCAGAGTTCATCGTATCGGGAAGTTGAGATAAGACGGTGAGACTATGGGACGTCAAGACAGGTACCTGTAAGACCATGAGTGGTCACACAGATTATCTAAGATCTGTGGCTATATCCAGTGATTCAGAGTTCATAGTATCGGGTAGTTGAGATAAGACGGTGAGACTATGGGACGTCAAGACAGGTACCTGTAAGACCATGAGTGGTCACACAGATTATGTATCATCTGGGGCTATATCCAGTGATTCAGAGTTCATAGTATCGGGTAGTTGAGATAAGACGGTGAGACAATGGGACGTCAAGACAGGTACCTGTAAGACCATGAGTGGTCACACTAGTGTTGTATATGCTGTGGCTATATCCAGTGATTCAGAGTTCATCGTATCGGGAAGTGCAGATTATACGGTGAGACTATGGGACGTCAAGACAGGTACCTGTAAGACCATGAGTGGTCACACTAGTGTTGTATCATCTGTGGCTATATCCAGTGATTCAGAGTTCATCGTATCGGGAAGTTGAGTTAAGACGGTGAGACTATGGGACGTCAAGACAGGTACCTGTAAGACCATGAGTGGTCACACTAGTGTTGTATCTGCTGTGGCTATATCCACTGATTCAGAGTTCATAGTATCAAGAAGTTGAGATAAGACGGTGAGACTATGGGACGTCAAGACAGGTACCTGTAAGACCATGAGTGGTCACACTAGTGTTGTATATGCTGTGGCTATATCCAGTGATTCAGAGATCATAGTATCGGGAAGTTGAGATAAGACGGTGAGACTATGGGACGTCAAGACAGGTACCTGTAAGACCATGAGTGGTCACACAGATTATGTAAGATCTGTGGCTATATCCAGTGATTCAGAGTTCATCGTATCGGGAAGTTGAGATAAGACGGTGAGACTATGGGACGTCAAGACAGGTACCTGTAAGACCATGAGTGGTCACACAGATTATCTAAGATCTGTGGCTATATCCAGTGATTCAGAGTTCATCGTATCGGGAAGTTGAGATAAGACGGTGAGACTATGGGACGTCAAGACAGGTACCTGTAAGACCATGAGTGGTCACACAGATTATGTATCATCTATGGCTATATCCAGTGATTCAGAGTTCATCGTATCGGGAAGTTGAGATAAGACGGTGAGACAATGGGACGTCAAGACAGGTACCTGTAAGACCATGAGTGGTCACACTAGTGTTGTATCTGCTGTGGCTATATCCAGTGATTCAGAGTTCATCGTATCGGGAAGTTGAGTTAAGACGGTGAGACTATGGGACGTCAAGACAGGTACCTGTAAGACCATGAGTGGTCACACAGATTATGTAAGATCTGTGGCTATATCCAGTGATTCAGAGTTCATCGTATCGGGAAGTTGAGATAAGACGGTGAGACTATGGGACGTCAAGACAGGTACCTGTAAGACCATGAGTGGTCACACAGATTATCTAAGATCTGTGGCTATATCCAGTGATTCAGAGTTCATCGTATCGGGAAGTTGAGATAAGACGGTGAGACTATGGGACGTCAAGACAGGTACCTGTAAGACCATGAGTGGTCACACAGATTATGTATCATCTATGGCTATATCCAGTGATTCAGAGTTCATCGTATCGGGAAGTTGAGATAAGACGGTGAGACTATGGGACGTCAAGACAGGTACCTGTAAGACCATGAGTGGTCACACAGATTATCTAAGATCTGTGGCTATATCCAGTGATTCAGAGTTCATCGTATCGGGAAGTTGAGATAAGACGGTGAGACTATGGGACGTCAAGACAGGTACCTGTAAGACCATGAGTGGTCACACAGATTATGTATCATCTATGGCTATATCCAGTGATTCAGAGTTCATCGTATCGGGAAGTTATGATTATACGGTGAGACTATGGGACGTCAAGACAGGTACCTGTAAGACCATGAGTGGTCACACTAGTGTTGTATATGCTGTGGCTATATCCAGTGATTCAGAGTTCATCGTATCGGGAAGTTGAGTTAAGACGGTGAGACTATGGCACGTCAAGACAGGTACCTGTAAGACCATGAGTGGTCACACTAGTTATGTATATGCTGTGGCTATATCCAGTGATTCAGAGTTCATCGTATCGGGAAGTCATGATTATACGGTGAGACTATGGGACGTCAAGACAGGTACCTGTAAGACCATCAGTGGTCACACTAGTGTTGTATCATCTGTGGCTATATCCAGTGATTCAGAGTTCATCATATTGGGAAGTTATGATTATACGGTGAGACTATGGGACGTCAAGACAGGTACCTGTAAGACCATGAGTGGTCACACAGATTATCTAAGATCTGTGGCTATATCCAGTGATTCAGAGTTCATAGTATCAAGAAGTTGAGATAAGACGGTGAGACTATGGGACGTCAAGACAGGTACCTGTAAGACCATGAGTGGTCACACTAGTGTTGTATATGCTGTGGCTATATCCAGTGATTCAGAGTTCATCGTATCGGGAAGTTGAGATAATACGGTGAGACTATGGGACGTCAAGACAGGTACCTGTAAGACCATGAGTGGTCACACAAGTTCTGTATCATCTATGGCTATATCCAGTGATTCAGAGTTCATCGTATCGGGAAGTTGAGTTAAGACGGTGAGACTATGGCACGTCAAGACAGGTACCTGTAAGACCATGAGTGGTCACACTAGTTATGTATATGCTGTGGCTATATCCAGTGATTCAGAGTTCATCGTATCGGGAAGTCATGATTATACGGTGAGACTATGGGACGTCAAGACAGGTACCTGTAAGACCATCAGTGGTCACACTAGTGTTGAATCATCTGTGGCTATATCCAGTGATTCAGAGTTCATCATATTGGGAAGTTATGATTATACGGTGAGACTATGGGACGTCAAGACAGGTACCTGTAAGACCATGAGTGGTCACACAGATTATCTAAGATCTGTGGCTATATCCAGTGATTCAGAGTTCATCGTATCGGGAAGTTGAGATAAGACGGTGAGACTATGGGACGTCAAGACAGGTACCTGTAAGACCATGAGTGGTCACACAGATTATGTATCATCTATGGCTATATCCAGTGATTCAGAGTTCATAGTATCGGGAAGTTGAGATAAGACGGTGAGACAATGGGACGTCAAGACAGGTACCTGTAAGACCATGAGTGGTCACACTAGTGTTGTATCTGCTGTGGCTATATCCAGTGATTCAGAGTTCATCGTATCGGGAAGTTGAGTTAAGACGGTGAGACTATGGGACGTCAAGACAGGTACCTGTAAGACCATGAATGGTCACACAGATTCTGTATGATCTGGGGCTATATCCAGTGATTCAGAGTTCATCGTATCGGGAAGTTGAGATAAGACGGTGAGACTATGGGACGTCAAGACAGGTACCTGTAAGACCATGAGTGGTCACACAGATTATCTAAGATCTGTGGCTATATCCAGTGATTCAGAGTTCATCATATCGGGAAGTTGAGATAAGACGGTGAGACTATGGGACGTCAAGACAGGTACCTGTAAGACCATGAGTGGTCACACAGATTATGTATCATCTATGGCTATATCCAGTGATTCAGAGTTCATCGTATCGGGAAGTTATGATTATACGGTGAGACTATGGGACGTCAAGACAGGTACCTGTAAGACCATGAGTGGTCACACTAGTGTTGTATATGCTGTGGCTATATCCAGTGATTCAGAGTTCATCGTATCGGGAAGTTGAGTTAAGACGGTGAGACTATGGGACGTCAAGACAGGTACCTGTAAGACCATGAGTGGTCACACAGATTATGTATCATCTATGGCTATATCCAGTGATTCAGAGTTCATCGTATCGGGAAGTTATGATTATACGGTGAGACTATGGGACGTCAAGACAGGTACCTGTAAGACCATGAGTGGTCACACTAGTGTTGTATATGCTGTGGCTATATCCAGTGATTCAGAGTTCATCGTATCGGGAAGTTGAGTTAAGACGGTGAGACTATGGCACGTCAAGACAGGTACCTGTAAGACCATGAGTGGTCACACTAGTTATGTATATGCTGTGGCTATATCCAGTGATTCAGAGTTCATCGTATCGGGAAGTCATGATTATACGGTGAGACTATGGGACGTCAAGACAGGTACCTGTAAGACCATCAGTGGTCACACTAGTGTTGTATCATCTGTGGCTATATCCAGTGATTCAGAGTTCATCATATTGGGAAGTTATGATTATACGGTGAGACTATGGGACGTCAAGACAGGTACCTGTAAGACCATGAGTGGTCACACAGATTATGTAAGATCTGTGGCTATATCCAGTGATTCAGAGTTCATAGTATCAAGAAGTTGAGATAAGACGGTGAGACTATGGGACGTCAAGACAGGTACCTGTAAGACCATGAGTGGTCACACAGATTATCTAAGATCTGTGGCTATATCCAGTGATTCAGAGTTCATCGTATCGGGAAGTTGAGATAAGACGGTGAGACTATGGGACGTCAAGACAGGTACCTGTAAGACCATGAGTGGTCACACTAGTGTTGTATCTGCTGTGGCTATATCCAGTGATTCAGAGTTCATCGTATCGGGAAGTTGAGTTAAGACGGTGAGACTATGGGACGTCAAGACAGGTACCTGTAAGACCATGAGTGGTCACACAGATTATGTAAGATCTGTGGCTATATCCAGTGATTCAGAGTTCATCGTATCGGGAAGTTGAGATTAGACAGTGAGACTATGGGACGTCAAGACAGGTACCTGTAAGACCATGAATGGTCACACAGATTATGTAAGATCTGTGGCTATATCCAGTGATTCAGAGTTCATAGTATCGGGAAGTTATGATAAGACGGTGAGACAATGGGACGTCAAGACAGGTACCTGTAAGACCATGAGTGGTCACACTAGTGTTGTATCATCTGTGGCTATATCCAGTGATTCAGAGTTCATAGTATCGGGAAGTTATGATAAGACGGTGAGACAATGGGACGTCAAGACAGGTACCTGTAAGACCATGAGTGGTCACACTAGTTATGTATATGCTGTGGCTATATCCAGTGATTCAGAGTTCATCGTATCGGGAAGTTGAGATAAGACGGTGAGACAATGGGACGTCAAGACAGGTACCTGTAAGACCATGAGTGGTCACACTAGTGTTGTATCTGCTGTGGCTATATCCAGTGATTCAGAGTTCATCGTATCGGGAAGTTGAGTTAAGACGGTGAGACTATGGGACGTCAAGACAGGTACCTGTAAGACCATGAGTGGTCACACAAGTTCTGTATCATCTGTGGCTATATCCAGTGATTCAGAGTTCATCGTATCGGGAAGTTATGATTATACGGTGAGACTATGGGACGTCAAGACAGGTACCTGTAAGACCATGAGTGGTCACACAGATTATCTAAGATCTGTGGCTATATCCAGTGATTCAGAGTTCATCGTATCGGGAAGTTGAGATAAGACGGTGAGACTATGGGACGTCAAGACAGGTACCTGTAAGACCATGAGTGGTCACACTAGTGTTGTATCTGCTGTGGCTATATCCAGTGATTCAGAGTTCATCGTATCGGGAAGTTGAGTTAAGACGGTGAGACTATGGGACGTCAAGACAGGTACCTGTAAGACCATGAGTGGTCACACAGATTATGTAAGATCTGTGGCTATATCCAGTGATTCAGAGTTCATCGTATCGGGAAGTTGAGATAAGACGGTGAGACTATGGGACGTCAAGACAGGTACCTGTAAGACCATGAGTGGTCACACTAGTGTTGTATCTGCTGTGGCTATATCCAGTGATTCAGAGTTCATCGTATCGGGAAGTTGAGATAAGACGGTGAGACAATGGGACGTCAAGACAGGTACCTGTAAGACCATGAGTGGTCACACAGATTATGTAAGATCTGTGGCTATATCCAGTGATTCAGAGTTCATCGTATCGGGAAGTTGAGATAATACGGTGAGACTATGGGACGTCAAGACAGGTACCTGTAAGACCATGAGTGGTCACACAGATTATCTAAGATCTGTGGCTATATCCAGTGATTCAGAGTTCATCGTATCGGGAAGTGGAGATTAGACAGTGAGACTATGGGACGTCAAGACAGGTACCTGTAAGACCATGAGTGGTCACACTAGTGTTGTATCTGCTGTGGCTATATCCAGTGATTCAGAGTTCATCGTATCGGGAAGTTGAGATAAGACGGTGAGACTATGGGACGTCAAGACAGGTACCTGTAAGACCATGAGTGGTCACACAGATTATCTAAGATCTGTGGCTATATCCAGTGATTCAGAGTTCATCGTATCGGGAAGTTGAGATAAGACGGTGAGACTATGGGACGTCAAGACAGGTACCTGTAAGACCATGAATGGTCACACAGATACTGTATCATCTGTGGCTATATCCAGTGATTCAGAGTTCATAGTATCGGGAAGTTGAGATAATACGGTGAGACTATGGGACGTCAAGACAGGTACCTGTAAGACCATGAGTGGTCACACAGATTATCTAAGATCTGTGGCTATATCCAGTGATTCAGAGTTCATCGTATCGGGAAGTTGAGATAAGACAGTGAGACTATGGGACGTCAAGACAGGTACCTGTAAGACCATGAGTGGTCACACTAGTGTTGTATCTGCTGTGGCTATATCCAGTGATTCAGAGTTCATCGTATCGGGAAGTTGAGTTAAGACGGTGAGACTATGGCACGTCAAGACAGGTACCTGTAAGACCATGAGTGGTCACACAGATTATCTAAGATCTGTGGCTATATCCAGTGATTCAGAGTTCATCGTATCGGGAAGTTGAGATAAGACGGTGAGACTATGGGACGTCAAGACAGGTACCTGTAAGACCATGAATGGTCACACAGATTATGTAAGATCTGTGGCTATATCCAGTGATTCAGAGTTCATCGTATCGGGAAGTTGAGATAAGACGGTGAGACTATGGGACGTCAAGACAGGTACCTGTAAGACCATGAATGGTCACACAGATACTGTATCATCTGTGGCTATATCCAGTGATTCAGAGTTCATAGTATCGGGAAGTTATGATAAGACGGTGAGACAATGGGACGTCAAGACAGGTACCTGTAAGACCATGAGTGGTCACACTAGTGTTGTATATGCTGTGGCTATATCCAGTGATTCAGAGTTCATCGTATCGGGAAGTTGAGATAAGACGGTGAGACTATGGGACGTCAAGACAGGTACCTGTAAGACCATGAGTGGTCACACAGATTATGTAAGATCTGTGGCTATATCCAGTGATTCAGAGTTCATCGTATCGGGAAGTTGAGATAAGACGGTGAGACTATGGGACGTCAAGACAGGTACCTGTAAGACCATGAGTGGTCACACAGATTATCTAAGATCTGTGGCTATATCCAGTGATTCAGAGTTCATCGTATCGGGAAGTAGAGATAAGACGGTGAGACTATGGGACGTCAAGACAGGTACCTGTAAGACCATGAGTGGTCACACTAGTGTTGTATCTGCTGTGGCTATATCCAGTGATTCAGAGTTCATCGTATCGGGAAGTTGAGATAAGACGGTGAGACTATGGGACGTCAAGACAGGTACCTGTAAGACCATGAGTGGTCACACTAGTTATGTATATGCTGTGGCTATATCCAGTGATTCAGAGTTCATCGTATCGGGAAGTTGAGATAAGACGGTGAGACTATGGGACGTCAAGACAGGTACCTGTAAGACCATGAGTGGTCACACAGATTATGTAAGATCTGTGGCTATATCCAGTGATTCAGAGTTCATCGTATCGGGAAGTTGAGATAAGACGGTGAGACTATGGGACGTCAAGACAGGTACCTGTAAGACCATGAATGGTCACACAGATACTGTATCATCTGTGGCTATATCCAGTGATTCAGAGTTCATCGTATCGGGAAGTTGAGATAAGACGGTGAGACAATGGGACGTCAAGACAGGTACCTGTAAGACCATGAGTGGTCACACAAGTTCTGTATCATCTATGGCTATATCCAGTGATTCAGAGTTCATCGTATCGGGAAGTTGAGATAATACGGTGAGACTATGGGACGTCAAGACAGGTACCTGTAAGACCATGAGTGGTCACACTAGTGTTGTATATGCTGTGGCTATATCCAGTGATTCAGAGTTCATCGTATCGGGAAGTAGAGATAAGACGGTGAGACTATGGGACGTCAAGACAGGTACCTGTAAGACCATGAGTGGTCACACTAGTGTTGTATCTGCTGTGGCTATATCCAGTGATTCAGAGTTCATCGTATCGGGAAGTTGAGATAAGACGGTGAGACTATGGGACGTCAAGACAGGTACCTGTAAGACCATGAGTGGTCACACTAGTGTTGTATCTGCTGTGGCTATATCCAGTGATTCAGAGTTCATCGTATCGGGAAGTTGAGTTAAGACGGTGAGACTATGGCACGTCAAGACAGGTACCTGTAAGACCATGAGTGGTCACACAGATTATCTAAGATCTGTGGCTATATCCAGTGATTCAGAGTTCATCGTATCGGGAAGTTGAGATAATACGGTGAGACTATGGGACGTCAAGACAGGTACCTGTAAGACCATGAATGGTCACACAGATTATGTAAGATCTGTGGCTATATCCAGTGATTCAGAGTTCATCGTATCGGGAAGTTGAGATTATACGGTGAGACTATGGGACGTCAAGACAGGTACCTGTAAGACCATGAGTGGTCACACTAGTGTTGTATCATCTGTGGCTATATCCAGTGATTCAGAGTTCATCGTATCGGGAAGTTGAGATAAGACGGTGAGACTATGGGACGTCAAGACAGGTACCTGTAAGACCATGAGTGGTCACACAGATTATCTAAGATCTGTGGCTATATCCAGTGATTCAGAGTTCATAGTATCGGGAAGTTGAGATAATACGGTGAGACTATGGGACGTCAAGACAGGTACCTGTAAGACCATGAGTGGTCACACAGATTATCTAAGATCTGTGGCTATATCCAGTGATTCAGAGTTCATCGTATCGGGAAGTTGAGATAAGACGGTGAGACTATGGGACGTCAAGACAGGTACCTGTAAGACCATGAGTGGTCACACAGATTATGTATCATCTGGGGCTATATCCAGTGATTCAGAGTTCATCGTATCGGGAAGTGCAGATTATACGGTGAGACTATGGGACGTCAAGACAGGTACCTGTAAGACCATGAGTGGTCACACTAGTGTTGTATCATCTGTGGCTATATCCAGTGATTCAGAGTTCATCGTATCGGGAAGTTATGATTATACGGTGAGACTATGGGACGTCAAGACAGGTACCTGTAAGACCATGAGTGGTCACACAGATTATGTAAGATCTGTGGCTATATCCAGTGATTCAGAGTTCATCGTATCGGGAAGTTGAGTTAAGACGGTGAGACTATGGGACGTCAAGACAGGTACCTGTAAGACCATGAGTGGTCACACTAGTGTTGTATCTGCTGTGGCTATATCCACTGATTCAGAGTTCATAGTATCAAGAAGTTGAGATAAGACGGTGAGACTATGGGACGTCAAGACAGGTACCTGTAAGACCATGAGTGGTCACACTAGTGTTGTATATGCTGTGGCTATATCCAGTGATTCAGAGATCATAGTATCGGGAATTTGAGATAAGACGGTGAGACTATGGGACGTCAAGACAGGTACCTGTAAGACCATGAGTGGTCACACAGATTATGTAAGATCTGTGGCTATATCCAGTGATTCAGAGTTCATCGTATCGGGAAGTTGAGATAAGACGGTGAGACTATGGGACGTCAAGACAGGTACCTGTAAGACCATGAGTGGTCACACAGATTATCTAAGATCTGTGGCTATATCCAGTGATTCAGAGTTCATCGTATCGGGAAGTTGAGATAAGATGGTGAGACTATGGGACGTCAAGACAGGTACCTGTAAGACCATGAGTGGTCACACAGATTATGTATCATCTATGGCTATATCCAGTGATTCAGAGTTCATCGTATCGGGAAGTTGAGATAAGACGGTGAGACAATGGGACGTCAAGACAGGTACCTGTAAGACCATGAGTGGTCACACAGATTATGTATCATCTATGGCTATATCCAGTGATTCAGAGTTCATCGTATCGGGAAGTTATGATTATACGGTGAGACTATGGGACGTCAAGACAGGTACCTGTAAGACCATGAGTGGTCACACTAGTGTTGTATATGCTGTGGCTATATCCAGTGATTCAGAGTTCATCGTATCGGGAAGTTGAGTTAAGACGGTGAGACTATGGGACGTCAAGACAGGTACCTGTAAGACCATGAGTGGTCACACAGATTATGTATCATCTATGGCTATATCCAGTGATTCAGAGTTCATCGTATCGGGAAGTTATGATTATACGGTGAGACTATGGGACGTCAAGACAGGTACCTGTAAGACCATGAGTGGTCACACGGATTCTGTATGATCTGGGGCTATATCCAGTGATTCAGAGTTCATCGTATCGGGAAGTGCAGATAATACGGTGAGACTATGGGACGTCAAGACAGGTACCTGTAAGACCATGAGTGGTCACACTAGTTATGTATATGCTGTGGCTATATCCAGTGATTCAGAGTTCATCGTATCGGGAAGTCATGATTATACGGTGAGACTATGGGACGTCAAGACAGGTACCTGTAAGACCATGAGTGGTCACACTAGTGTTGTATCATCTGTGGCTATATCCAGTGATTCAGAGTTCATCATATTGGGAAGTTATGATAAGACGGTGAGACTATGGGACGTCAAGACAGGTACCTGTAAGACCATGAGTGGTCACACAGATTATCTAAGATCTGTGGCTATATCCAGTGATTCAGAGTTCATCGTATCAAGAAGTTGAGATAAGACGGTGAGACTATGGGACGTCAAGACAGGTACCTGTAAGACCATGAGTGGTCACACAGATTATGTAAGATCTGTGGCTATATCCAGTGATTCAGAGTTCATCGTATCGGGAAGTTGAGATAAGACGGTGAGACTATGGGACGTCAAGACAGGTACCTGTAAGACCATGAGTGGTCACACAGATTATGTATCATCTATGGCTATATCCAGTGATTCAGAGTTCATCGTATCGGGAAGTTGAGATAAGACGGTGAGACAATGGGACGTCAAGACAGGTACCTGTAAGACCATGAGTGGTCACACTAGTGTTGTATCTGCTGTGGCTATATCCAGTGATTCAGAGTTCATCGTATCGGGAAGTTGAGTTAAGACGGTGAGACTATGGGACGTCAAGACAGGTACCTGTAAGACCATGAGTGGTCACACAGATTCTGTATGATCTGGGGCTATATCCAGTGATTCAGAGTTCATCGTATCGGGAAGTTGAGATAAGACGGTGAGACTATGGGACGTCAAGACAGGTACCTGTAAGACCATGAGTGGTCACACAGATTATCTAAGATCTGTGGCTATATCCAGTGATTCAGAGTTCATCGTATCGGGAAGTAATTATTATACGGTGAGACTATGGGACGTCAAGACAGGTACCTGTAAGACCATGAGTGGTCACACTAGTTCTGTATATGCTGTGGCTATATCCAGTGATTCAGAGTTCATCGTATCGGGAAGTTATGATAAGACGGTGAGACTATGGGACGTCAAGACAGGTACCTGTAAGACCATGAGTGGTCACTCTTATTTTGTATATGCTGTGGCTATATCCAGTGATTCAGAGTTCATCGTATCGGGAAGTAATGATTATACGGTGAGACTATGGGACGTCAAGACAGGTACCTGTAAGACCATGAGTGGTCACTCTTATTTTGTATATGCTGTGGCTATATCCAGTGATTCAGAGTTCATCGTATCGGGAAGTTATGATAAGACGGTGAGACTATGGGACGTCAAGACAGGTACCTGTAAGACCATGAGTGGTCACACTAGTGTTGTATATGCTGTGGCTATATCCAGTGATTCAGAGTTCATTGTATCGGGAAGTTGAGTTAAGACGGTGAGACTATGGCACGTCAAGACAGGTACCTGTAAGACCATGAGTGGTCACACTAGTTTTGTATATGCTGTGGCTATATCCAGTGATTCAGAGTTCATCGTATCGGGAAGTCATGATTATACAATGAGACTATGGGACGTCAAGACAGGTACCTGTAAGACCATCAGTGGTCACACAGATTATCTAAGATCTGTGGCTATATCCAGTGATTCAGAGTTCATCGTATCGGGAAGTTGAGATAAGACGGTGAGACTATGGGACGTCAAGACAGGTACCTGTAAGACCATGAGTGGTCACACAGATTATCTAAGATCTGTGGCTATATCCAGTGATTCAGAGTTCATCGTATCGGGAAGTTGAGATAAGACGGTGAGACTATGGGACGTCAAGACAGGTACCTGTAAGACCATGAGTGGTCACACAGATTATCTAAGATCTGTGGCTATATCCAGTGATTCAGAGTTCATCGTATCGGGAAGTTGAGATAAGACGGTGAGACTATGGGACGTCAAGACAGGTACCTGTAAGACCATGAGTGGTCACACAGATTATGTATCATCTGTGGCTATATCCAGTGATTCAGAGTTCATCGTATCGGGAAGTTGAGATAAGACGGTGAGACTATGGGACGTCAAGACAGGTACCTGTAAGACCATGAGTGGTCACACAGATTATGTATCATCTATGGCTATATCCAGTGATTCAGAGTTCATCGTATCGGGAAGTTATGATTATACGGTGAGACTATGGGACGTCAAGACAGGTACCTGTAAGACCATGAGTGGTCACACAGATTATGTATCATCTGTGGCTATATCCAGTGATTCAGAGTTCATCGTATCGGGAAGTTGAGATAAGACGGTGAGACTATGGGACGTCAAGACAGGTACCTGTAAGACCATGAGTGGTCACACAGATTATGTATCATCTATGGCTATATCCAGTGATTCAGAGTTCATCGTATCGGGAAATTGAGATTAGACGGTGAGACTATGGGACGTCAAGACAGGTACCTGTAAGACCATGAGTGGTCACACTAGTGTTGTATCATCTGTGGCTATATCCAGTGATTCAGAGTTCATCGTATCGGGAAGTTGAGATTATACGGTGAGACTATGGGACGTCAAGACAGGTACCTGTAAGACCATGAGTGGTCACACAGATTATGTATCATCTATGGCTATATCCAGTGATTCAGAGTTCATCGTATCGGGAAGTTATGATTATACGGTGAGACTATGGGACGTCAAGACAGGTACCTGTAAGACCATGAGTGGTCACACAGATTATGTATCATCTGTGGCTATATCCAGTGATTCAGAGTTCATCGTATCGGGAAGTTGAGATAAGACGGTGAGACTATGGGACGTCAAGACAGATACCTGTAAGACCATGAGTGGTCACACTAGTGTTGTATCTGCTGTGGCTATATCCAGTGATTCAGAGTTCATCGTATCGGGAAGTTATGATTATACGGTGAGACTATGGGACGTCAAGACAGGTACCTGTAAGACCATGAGTGGTCACACAGATTATGTAAGATCTGTGGCTATATCCAGTGATTCAGAGTTCATCGTATCGGGAAGTTGAGATAAGACGGTGAGACTATGGGACGTCAAGACAGGTACCTGTAAGACCATGAATGGTCACACAGATACTGTATCATCTGTGGCTATATCCAGTGATTCAGAGTTCATCGTATCGGGAAGTTGAGATAAGACGGTGAGACAATGGGACGTCAAGACAGGTACCTGTAAGAACATGAGTGGTCACACAAGTTCTGTATCATCTATGACTATATCCAGTGATTCAGAGTTCATCGTATCGGGAAGTTGAGATAATACGGTGAGACTATGGGACGTCAAGACAGGTACCTGTAAGACCATGAGTGGTCACACAGATTATCTAAGATTTGTGGCTATATCCAGTGATTCAGAGTTCATCGTATCGGGAAGTGGAGATTAGACAGTGAGACTATGGGACGTCAAGACAGGTACCTGTAAGACCATGAGTGGTCACACTAGTGTTGTATCTGCTGTGGCTATATCCAGTGATTCAGAGTTCATCGTATCGGGAAGTTGAGTTAAGACGGTGAGACTATGGCACGTCAAGACAGGTACCTGTAAGACCATGAGTGGTCACACAGATTATCTAAGATCTGTGGCTATATCCAGTGATTCAGAGTTCATCGTATCGGGAAGTTGAGATAAGACGGTGAGACTATGGGACGTCAAGACAGGTACCTGTAAGACCATGAATGGTCACACAGATTATGTAAGATCTGTGGCTATATCCAGTGATTCAGAGTTCATCGTATCGGGAAGTTGAGATTATACGGTGAGACTATGGGACGTCAAGACAGGTACCTGTAAGACCATGAGTGGTCACACTAGTGTTGTATCATCTGTGGCTATATCCAGTGATTCAGAGTTCATCGTATCGGGAAGTTGAGATAAGACGGTGAGACTATGGGACGTCAAGACAGGTACCTGTAAGACCATGAGTGGTCACACAGATTATGTAAGATCTGTGGCTATATCCAGTGATTCAGAGTTCATAGTATCGGGAAGTTGAGATAAGACGGTGAGACAATGGGACGTCAAGACAGGTACCTGTAAGACCATGAGTGGTCACACAGATTATCTAAGATCTGTGGCTATATCCAGTGATTCAGAGTTCATAGTATCGGGTAGTTGAGATAAGACGGTGAGACTATGGGACGTCAAGACAGGTACCTGTAAGACCATGAGTGGTCACACAGATTCTGTATGATCTGGGGCTATATCCAGTGATTCAGAGTTCATCGTATCGGGAAGTGCAGATTATACGGTGAGACTATGGGACGTCAAGACAGGTACCTGTAAGACCATGAGTGGTCACACTAGTGTTGTATCATCTGTGGCTATATCCAGTGATTCAGAGTTCATCGTATCGGGAAGTAGAGATAAGACGGTGAGACTATGGCACGTCAAGACAGGTACCTGTAAGACCATGAGTGGTCACACAGATTATGTAAGATCTGTGGCTATATCCAGTGATTCAGAGTTCATCATATTGGGAAGTTATGATTATACGGTGAGACTATGGGACGTCAAGACAGGTACCTGTAAGACCATGAGTGGTCACACAGATTATCTAAGATCTGTGGCTATATCCAGTGATTCAGAGTTCATAGTATCAAGAAGTTGAGATAAGACGGTGAGACTATGGGACGTCAAGACAGGTACCTGTAAGACCATGAGTGGTCACACTAGTTATGTATATGCTGTGGCTATATCCAGTGATTCAGAGTTCATCGTATCGGGAAGTTGAGATAAGACGGTGAGACTATGGGACGTCAAGACAGGTACCTGTAAGACCATGAGTGGTCACACTAGTGTTGTATCTGCTGTGGCTATATCCAGTGATTCAGAGTTCATCGTATCGGGAAGTTGAGTTAAGACGGTGAGACTATGGGACGTCAAGACAGGTACCTGTAAGACCATGAGTGGTCACACTAGTTCTGTATCATCTGTGGCTATATCCAGTGATTCAGAGTTCATCGTATCGGGAAGTTATGATTATACGGTGAGACTATGGGACGTCAAGACAGGTACCTGTAAGACCATGAGTGGTCACACAGATTATCTAAGATCTGTGGCTATATCCAGTGATTCAGAGTTCATCGTATCGGGAAGTTGAGATAAGACGGTGAGACTATGGGACGTCAAGACAGGTACCTGTAAGACCATGAGTGGTCACACAGATTATGTATCATCTATGGCTATATCCAGTGATTCAGAGTTCATCGTATCGGGAAGTTATGATTATACGGTGAGACTATGGGACGTCAAGACAGGTACCTGTAAGACCATGAGTGGTCACACTAGTGTTGTATATGCTGTGGCTATATCCAGTGATTCAGAGTTCATCGTATCGGGAAGTTGAGTTAAGACGGTGAGACTATGGGACGTCAAGACAGGTACCTGTAAGACCATGAGTGGTCACACAGATTATGTATCATCTATGGCTATATCCAGTGATTCAGAGTTCATCGTATCGGGAAGTTATGATTATACGGTGAGACTATGGGACGTCAAGACAGGTACCTGTAAGACCATGAGTGGTCACACTAGTGTTGTATATGCTGTGGCTATATCCAGTGATTCAGAGTTCATCGTATCGGGAAGTTGAGATAAGACGGTGAGACTATGGGACGTCAAGACAGGTACCTGTAAGACCATGAGTGGTCACACAGATTATGTATCATCTATGGCTATATCCAGTGATTCAGAGTTCATCGTATCGGGAAGTTATGATTATACGGTGAGACTATGGGACGTCAAGACAGGTACCTGTAAGACCATGAGTGGTCACACAGATTATGTATCATCTGTGGCTATATCCAGTGATTCAGAGTTCATCGTATCGGGAAGTTGAGATAAGACGGTGAGACTATGGGACGTCAAGACAGGTACCTGTAAGACCATGAGTGGTCACACAGATTATGTATCATCTATGGCTATATCCAGTGATTCAGAGTTCATCGTATCGGGAAGTTATGATTATACGGTGAGACTATGGGACGTCAAGACAGGTACCTGTAAGACCATGAGTGGTCACACAGATTATGTAAGATCTGTGGCTATATCCAGTGATTCAGAGTTCATCGTATCGGGAAGTTGAGATAAGACGGTGAGACTATGGGACGTCAAGACAGGTACCTGTAAGACCATGAGTGGTCACACAGATTATGTATCATCTATGGCTATATCCAGTGATTCAGAGTTCATCGTATCGGGAAGTTATGATTATACGGTGAGACTATGGGACGTCAAGACAGGTACCTGTAAGACCATGAGTGGTCACACGGATTCTGTATGATCTGGGGCTATATCCAGTGATTCAGAGTTCATCGTATCGGGAAGTAGAGATAAGACGGTGAGACTATGGGACGTCAAGACAGGTACCTGTAAGACCATGAGTGGTCACACTAGTGTTGTATCTGCTGTGGCTATATCCAGTGATTCAGAGTTCATCGTATCGGGAAGTTGAGATAAGACGGTGAGACTATGGGACGTCAAGACAGGTACCTGTAAGACCATGAGTGGTCACACTAGTTATGTATATGCTGTGGCTATATCCAGTGATTCAGAGTTCATCGTATCGGGAAGTTGAGATTATACGGTGAGACTATGGGACGTCAAGACAGGTACCTGTAAGACCATGAGTGGTCACACTAGTGTTGTATCATCTGTGGCTATATCCAGTGATTCAGAGTTCATCGTATCGGGAAGTTGAGATAAGACGGTGAGACTATGGGACGTCAAGACAGGTACCTGTAAGACCATGAGTGGTCACACAGATTATGTATCATCTATGGCTATATCCAGTGATTCAGAGTTCATCGTATCGGGAAGTTATGATTATACGGTGAGACTATGGGACGTCAAGACAGGTACCTGTAAGACCATGAGTGGTCACACAGATTATGTATCATCTGTGGCTATATCCAGTGATTCAGAGTTCATCGTATCGGGAAGTTGAGATAAGACGGTGAGACTATGGGACGTCAAGACAGGTACCTGTAAGACCATGAGTGGTCACACAGATTATCTAAGATCTGTGGCTATATCCAGTGATTCAGAGTTCATCGTATCGGGAAGTTGAGATAAGACGGTGAGACTATGGGACGTCAAGACAGGTACCTGTAAGACCATGAGTGGTCACACAGATTATGTATCATCTGTGGCTATATCCAGTGATTCAGAGTTCATCGTATCGGGAAGTTGAGATAAGACGGTGAGACTATGGGACGTCAAGACAGGTACCTGTAAGACCATGAGTGGTCACACAGATTATGTATCATCTATGGCTATATCCAGTGATTCAGAGTTCATCGTATCGGGAAGTTATGATTATACGGTGAGACTATGGGACGTCAAGACAGGTACCTGTAAGACCATGAGTGGTCACACTAGTGTTGTATATGCTGTGGCTATATCCAGTGATTCAGAGTTCATCGTATCGGGAAGTTGAGTTAAGACGGTGAGACTATGGGACGTCAAGACAGGTACCTGTAAGACCATGAGTGGTCACACAGATTATGTATCATCTATGGCTATATCCAGTGATTCAGAGTTCATCGTATCGGGAAGTTATGATTATACGGTGAGACTATGGGACGTCAAGACAGGTACCTGTAAGACCATGAGTGGTCACACTAGTGTTGTATATGCTGTGGCTATATCCAGTGATTCAGAGTTCATCGTATCGGGAAGTTGAGATAAGACGGTGAGACTATGGGACGTCAAGACAGGTACCTGTAAGACCATGAGTGGTCACACAGATTATGTATCATCTATGGCTATATCCAGTGATTCAGAGTTCATCGTATCGGGAAGTTATGATTATACGGTGAGACTATGGGACGTCAAGACAGGTACCTGTAAGACCATGAGTGGTCACACGGATTCTGTATGATCTGGGGCTATATCCAGTGATTCAGAGTTCATCGTATCGGGAAGTGCAGATAATACGGTGAGACTATGGGACGTCAAGACAGGTACCTGTAAGACCATGAGTGGTCACACAGATTATGTATCATCTATGGCTATATCCAGTGATTCAGAGTTCATCGTATCGGGAAGTTATGATTATACGGTGAGACTATGGGACGTCAAGACAGGTACCTGTAAGACCATGAGTGGTCACACGGATTCTGTATGATCTGGGGCTATATCCAGTGATTCAGAGTTCATCGTATCGGGAAGTGCAGATAATACGGTGAGACTATGGGACGTCAAGACAGGTACCTGTAAGACCATGAGTGGTCACACAGATTATCTAAGATCTGTGGCTATATCCAGTGATTCAGAGTTCATCGTATCGGGAAGTTGAGATAAGACGGTGAGACTATGGGACGTCAAGACAGGTACCTGTAAGACCATGAGTGGTCACACAGATTATGTATCATCTGTGGCTATATCCAGTGATTCAGAGTTCATCGTATCGGGAAGTTGAGATAAGACGGTGAGACTATGGGACGTCAAGACAGGTACCTGTAAGACCATGAGTGGTCACACAGATTATGTATCATCTATGGCTATATCCAGTGATTCAGAGTTCATCGTATCGGGAAGTTATGATTATACGGTGAGACTATGGGACGTCAAGACAGGTACCTGTAAGACCATGAGTGGTCACACGGATTCTGTATGATCTGGGGCTATATCCAGTGATTCAGAGTTCATCGTATCGGGAAGTGCAGATAATACGGTGAGACTATGGGACGTCAAGACAGGTACCTGTAAGACCATGAGTGGTCACACAGATTATGTATCATCTATGGCTATATCCAGTGATTCAGAGTTCATCGTATCGGGAAGTTGAGATAAGACGGTGAGACTATGGGACGTCAAGACAGGTACCTGTAAGACCATGAGTGGTCACACTAGTTATGTATATGCTGTGGCTATATCCAGTGATTCAGAGTTCATCGTATCGGGAAGTTGAGATAAGACGGTGAGACTATGGGACGTCAAGACAGGTACCTGTAAGACCATGAGTGGTCACACAGATTATGTAAGATCTGTGGCTATATCCAGTGATTCAGAGTTCATCGTATCGGGAAGTTGAGATAAGACGGTGAGACTATGGGACGTCAAGACAGGTACCTGTAAGACCATGAGTGGTCACACAGATTATGTATCATCTATGGCTATATCCAGTGATTCAGAGTTCATCGTATCGGGAAGTTATGATTATACGGTGAGACTATGGGACGTCAAGACAGGTACCTGTAAGACCATGAGTGGTCACACAGATTATGTATATGCTGTGGCTATATCCAGTGATTCAGAGTTCATCGTATCGGGAAGTTGAGATAAGACGGTGAGACTATGGGACGTCAAGACAGGTACCTGTAAGACCATGAGTGGTCACACAGATTATGTATCATCTATGGCTATATCCAGTGATTCAGAGTTCATCGTATCGGGAAGTTGAGATAAGACGGTGAGACTATGGGACGTCAAGACAGGTACCTGTAAGACCATGAGTGGTCACACAGATTATGTATCATCTATGGCTATATCCAGTGATTCAGAGTTCATCGTATCGGGAAGTTATGATTATACGGTGAGACTATGGGACGTCAAGACAGGTACCTGTAAGACCATGAGTGGTCACACAGATTCTGTATGATCTGGGGCTATATCCAGTGATTCAGAGTTCATCGTATCGGGAAGTGCAGATAATACGGTGAGACTATGGGACGTCAAGACAGGTACCTGTAAGACCATGAGTGGTCACACAGATTATGTATCATCTATGGCTATATCCAGTGATTCAGAGTTCATCGTATCGGGAAGTTGAGATAAGACGGTGAGACTATGGGACGTCAAGACAGGTACCTGTAAGACCATGAGTGGTCACACTAGTTATGTATATGCTGTGGCTATATCCAGTGATTCAGAGTTCATCGTATCGGGAAGTTGAGATAAGACGGTGAGACTATGGGACGTCAAGACAGGTACCTGTAAGACCATGAGTGGTCACACAGATTATGTATCATCTGTGGCTATATCCAGTGATTCAGAGTTCATCGTATCGGGAAGTTGAGATAAGACGGTGAGACTATGGGACGTCAAGACAGGTACCTGTAAGACCATGAGTGGTCACACAGATTATGTATCATCTGTGGCTATATCCAGTGATTCAGAGTTCATCGTATCGGGAAGTTGAGATAAGACGGTGAGACTATGGGACGTCAAGACAGGTACCTGTAAGACCATGAGTGGTCACACAGATTATCTAAGATCTGTGGCTATATCCAGTGATTCAGAGTTCATCGTATCGGGAAGTAATGATTATACGGTGAGACTATGGGACGTCAAGACAGGTACCTGTAAGACCATAAGTGGTCACACTAGTTCTGTATATGCTGTGGCTATATCCAGTGATTCAGAGTTCATCGTATCGGGAAGTTGAGATAAGACGGTGAGACTATGGGACGTCAAGACAGGTACCTGTAAGACCATGAGTGGTCACACAGATTATGTATCATCTATGGCTATATCCAGTGATTCAGAGTTCATCGTATCGGGAAGTTATGATTATACGGTGAGACTATGGGACGTCAAGACAGGTACCTGTAAGACCATGAGTGGTCACACAGATTATGTATCATCTGTGGCTATATCCAGTGATTCAGAGTTCATCGTATCGGGAAGTTGAGATAAGACGGTGAGACAATGGGACGTCAAGACAGGTACCTGTAAGACCATGAGTGGTCACACAGATTATGTATCATCTGTGGCTATATCCAGTGATTCAGAGTTCATCGTATCGGGAAGTTGAGATAAGACGGTGAGACTATGGGACGTCAAGACAGGTACCTGTAAGACCATGAGTGGTCACACAGATTATCTAAGATCTGTGGCTATATCCAGTGATTCAGAGTTCATCGTATCGGGAAGTTGAGATAAGACGGTGAGACTATGGGACGTCAAGACAGGTACCTGTAAGACCATGAGTGGTCACACTAGTTATGTATATGCTGTGGCTATATCCAGTGATTCAGAGTTCATCGTATCGGGAAGTTGAGATAAGACGGTGAGACTATGGGACGTCAAGACAGGTACCTGTAAGACCATGAGTGGTCACACAGATTATGTATCATCTGTGGCTATATCCAGTGATTCAGAGTTCATCGTATCGGGAAGTGGAGATTAGACAGTGAGACTATGGGACGTCAAGACAGGTACCTGTAAGACCATGAGTGGTCACACTAGTGTTGTATCTGCTGTGGCTATATCCAGTGATTCAGAGTTCATCGTATCGGGAAGTTGAGTTAAGACGGTGAGACTATGGCACGTCAAGACAGGTACCTGTAAGACCATGAGTGGTCACACAGATTATCTAAGATCTGTGGCTATATCCAGTGATTCAGAGTTCATCGTATCGGGAAGTTGAGATAAGACGGTGAGACTATGGGACGTCAAGACAGGTACCTGTAAGACCATGAGTGGTCACACAGATTATGTATCATCTGTGGCTATATCCAGTGATTCAGAGTTCATCGTATCGGGAAGTTGAGATAAGACGGTGAGACTATGGGACGTCAAGACAGGTACCTGTAAGACCATGAGTGGTCACACAGATTATGTATCATCTATGGCTATATCCAGTGATTCAGAGTTCATCGTATCGGGAAGTTGAGATAAGACGGTGAGACTATGGGACGTCAAGACAGGTACCTGTAAGACCATGAGTGGTCACACTAGTTATGTATATGCTGTGGCTATATCCAGTGATTCAGAGTTCATCGTATCGGGAAGTTGAGATAAGACGGTGAGACTATGGGACGTCAAGACAGGTACCTGTAAGACCATGAGTGGTCACACAGATTATGTATCATCTGTGGCTATATCCAGTGATTCAGAGTTCATCGTATCGGGAAGTTGAGATAAGACGGTGAGACTATGGGACGTCAAGACAGGTACCTGTAAGACCATGAGTGGTCACACAGATTATGTATCATCTATGGCTATATCCAGTGATTCAGAGTTCATCGTATCGGGAAGTTATGATTATACGGTGAGACTATGGGACGTCAAGACAGGTACCTGTAAGACCATGAGTGGTCACACAGATTATGTATCATCTGTGGCTATATCCAGTGATTCAGAGTTCATCGTATCGGGAAGTTGAGATAAGACGGTGAGACAATGGGACGTCAAGACAGGTACCTGTAAGACCATGAGTGGTCACACAGATTATGTATCATCTGTGGCTATATCCAGTGATTCAGAGTTCATCGTATCGGGAAGTTGAGATAAGACGGTGAGACTATGGGACGTCAAGACAGGTACCTGTAAGACCATGAGTGGTCACACAGATTATGTATCATCTATGGCTATATCCAGTGATTCAGAGTTCATCGTATCGGGAAGTTATGATTATACGGTGAGACTATGGGACGTCAAGACAGGTACCTGTAAGACCATGAGTGGTCACACAGATTATGTATCATCTGTGGCTATATCCAGTGATTCAGAGTTCATCGTATCGGGAAGTTGAGATAAGACGGTGAGACTATGGGACGTCAAGACAGGTACCTGTAAGACCATGAATGGTCACACTAGTTATGTATATGCTGTGGCTATATCCAGTGATTCAGAGTTCATCGTATCGGGAAGTTGAGATAAGACGGTGAGACTATGGGACGTCAAGACAGGTACCTGTAAGACCATGAGTGGTCACACAGATTATGTATCATCTGTGGCTATATCCAGTGATTCAGAGTTCATCGTATCGGGAAGTTGAGATAAGACGGTGAGACTATGGGACGTCAAGACAGGTACCTGTAAGACCATGAGTGGTCACACAGATTATGTATCATCTGTGGCTATATCCAGTGATTCAGAGTTCATCGTATCGGGAAGTTGAGATAAGACGGTGAGACTATGGGACGTCAAGACAGGTACCTGTAAGACCATGAGTGGTCACACTAGTTATGTATATGCTGTGGCTATATCCAGTGATTCAGAGTTCATCGTATCGGGAAGTAATGATTATACGGTGAGACTATGGGACGTCAAGACAGGTACCTGTAAGACCATAAGTGGTCACACTAGTTCTGTATATGCTGTGGCTATATCCAGTGATTCAGAGTTCATCGTATCGGGAAGTTGAGATAAGACGGTGAGACTATGGGACGTCAAGACAGGTACCTGTAAGACCATGAGTGGTCACACAGATTATGTATCATCTATGGCTATATCCAGTGATTCAGAGTTCATCGTATCGGGAAGTTATGATTATACGGTGAGACTATGGGACGTCAAGACAGGTACCTGTAAGACCATGAGTGGTCACACAGATTATGTATCATCTGTGGCTATATCCAGTGATTCAGAGTTCATCGTATCGGGAAGTTGAGATAAGACGGTGAGACAATGGGACGTCAAGACAGGTACCTGTAAGACCATGAGTGGTCACACAGATTATGTATCATCTGTGGCTATATCCAGTGATTCAGAGTTCATCGTATCGGGAAGTTGAGATAAGACGGTGAGACTATGGGACGTCAAGACAGGTACCTGTAAGACCATGAGTGGTCACACAGATTATCTAAGATCTGTGGCTATATCCAGTGATTCAGAGTTCATCGTATCGGGAAGTTGAGATAAGACGGTGAGACTATGGGACGTCAAGACAGGTACCTGTAAGACCATGAGTGGTCACACTAGTTATGTATATGCTGTGGCTATATCCAGTGATTCAGAGTTCATCGTATCGGGAAGTTGAGATAAGACGGTGAGACTATGGGACGTCAAGACAGGTACCTGTAAGACCATGAGTGGTCACACAGATTATGTATCATCTGTGGCTATATCCAGTGATTCAGAGTTCATCGTATCGGGAAGTTGAGATAAGACGGTGAGACTATGGGACGTCAAGACAGGTACCTGTAAGACCATGAGTGGTCACACTAGTGTTGTATCTGCTGTGGCTATATCCAGTGATTCAGAGTTCATCGTATCGGGAAGTTGAGTTAAGACGGTGAGACTATGGGACGTCAAGACAGGTACCTGTAAGACCATGAGTGGTCACACAGATTATGTATCATCTATGGCTATATCCAGTGATTCAGAGTTCATCGTATCGGGAAGTTGAGATAAGACGGTGAGACAATGGGACGTCAAGACAGGTACCTGTAAGACCATGAGTGGTCACACAGATTATGTATCATCTGTGGCTATATCCAGTGATTCAGAGTTCATCGTATCGGGAAGTTGAGATAAGACGGTGAGACTATGGGACGTCAAGACAGGTACCTGTAAGACCATGAGTGGTCACACAGATTATGTATCATCTATGGCTATATCCAGTGATTCAGAGTTCATCGTATCGGGAAGTTGAGATAAGACGGTGAGACTATGGGACGTCAAGACAGGTACCTGTAAGACCATGAGTGGTCACACTAGTTATGTATATGCTGTGGCTATATCCAGTGATTCAGAGTTCATCGTATCGGGAAGTTGAGATAAGACGGTGAGACTATGGGACGTCAAGACAGGTACCTGTAAGACCATGAGTGGTCACACAGATTATGTATCATCTGTGGCTATATCCAGTGATTCAGAGTTCATCGTATCGGGAAGTTGAGATAAGACGGTGAGACTATGGGACGTCAAGACAGGTACCTGTAAGACCATGAGTGGTCACACAGATTATGTATCATCTATGGCTATATCCAGTGATTCAGAGTTCATCGTATCGGGAAGTTATGATTATACGGTGAGACTATGGGACGTCAAGACAGGTACCTGTAAGACCATGAGTGGTCACACAGATTATGTATCATCTGTGGCTATATCCAGTGATTCAGAGTTCATCGTATCGGGAAGTTGAGATAAGACGGTGAGACAATGGGACGTCAAGACAGGTACCTGTAAGACCATGAGTGGTCACACAGATTATGTATCATCTGTGGCTATATCCAGTGATTCAGAGTTCATCGTATCGGGAAGTTGAGATAAGACGGTGAGACTATGGGACGTCAAGACAGGTACCTGTAAGACCATGAGTGGTCACACAGATTATGTATCATCTATGGCTATATCCAGTGATTCAGAGTTCATCGTATCGGGAAGTTATGATTATACGGTGAGACTATGGGACGTCAAGACAGGTACCTGTAAGACCATGAGTGGTCACACTAGTGTTGTATATGCTGTGGCTATATCCAGTGATTCAGAGTTCATCGTATCGGGAAGTTGAGTTAAGACGGTGAGACTATGGGACGTCAAGACAGGTACCTGTAAGACCATGAATGGTCACACTAGTGTTGTATCATCTATGGCTATATCCAGTGATTCAGAGTTCATCGTATCGGGAAGTTATGATTATACGGTGAGACTATGGGACGTCAAGACAGGTACCTGTAAGACCATGAGTGGTCACACAGATTATGTATCATCTGTGGCTATATCCAGTGATTCAGAGTTCATCGTATCGGGAAGTTGAGATAAGACGGTGAGACTATGGGACGTCAAGACAGGTACCTGTAAGACCATGAGTGGTCACACAGATTATGTATCATCTGTGGCTATATCCAGTGATTCAGAGTTCATCGTATCGGGAAGTTGAGATAAGACGGTGAGACTATGGGACGTCAAGACAGGTACCTGTAAGACCATGAGTGGTCACACAGATTATGTATCATCTGTGGCTATATCCAGTGATTCAGAGTTCATCGTATCGGGAAGTTGAGATAAGACGGTGAGACTATGGGACGTCAAGACAGGTACCTGTAAGACCATGAGTGGTCACACAGATTATCTAAGATCTGTGGCTATATCCAGTGATTCAGAGTTCATCGTATCGGGAAGTTGAGATAAGACGGTGAGACTATGGGACGTCAAGACAGGTACCTGTAAGACCATGAGTGGTCACACAGATTATCTAAGATCTGTGGCTATATCCAGTGATTCAGAGTTCATCGTATCGGGAAGTTGAGATAAGACGGTGAGACTATGGGACGTCAAGACAGGTACCTGTAAGACCATGAGTGGTCACACAGATTATGTATCATCTATGGCTATATCCAGTGATTCAGAGTTCATCGTATCGGGAAGTTATGATTATACGGTGAGACTATGGGACGTCAAGACAGGTACCTGTAAGACCATGAGTGGTCACACAGATTATGTATCATCTGTGGCTATATCCAGTGATTCAGAGTTCATCGTATCGGGAAGTTGAGATAAGACGGTGAGACAATGGGACGTCAAGACAGGTACCTGTAAGACCATGAGTGGTCACACAGATTATGTATCATCTGTGGCTATATCCAGTGATTCAGAGTTCATCGTATCGGGAAGTTGAGATAAGACGGTGAGACTATGGGACGTCAAGACAGGTACCTGTAAGACCATGAGTGGTCACACAGATTATCTAAGATCTGTGGCTATATCCAGTGATTCAGAGTTCATCGTATCGGGAAGTTGAGATAAGACGGTGAGACTATGGGACGTCAAGACAGGTACCTGTAAGACCATGAGTGGTCACACTAGTTATGTATATGCTGTGGCTATATCCAGTGATTCAGAGTTCATCGTATCGGGAAGTTGAGATAAGACGGTGAGACTATGGGACGTCAAGACAGGTACCTGTAAGACCATGAGTGGTCACACAGATTATCTAAGATCTGTGGCTATATCCAGTGATTCAGAGTTCATCGTATCGGGAAGTTGAGATAAGACGGTGAGACTATGGGACGTCAAGACAGGTACCTGTAAGACCATGAGTGGTCACACTAGTTATGTATATGCTGTGGCTATATCCAGTGATTCAGAGTTCATCGTATCGGGAAGTTGAGATAAGACGGTGAGACTATGGGACGTCAAGACAGGTACCTGTAAGACCATGAGTGGTCACACAGATTATGTATCATCTGTGGCTATATCCAGTGATTCAGAGTTCATCGTATCGGGAAGTTGAGATAAGACGGTGAGACTATGGGACGTCAAGACAGGTACCTGTAAGACCATGAGTGGTCACACAGATTATGTATCATCTATGGCTATATCCAGTGATTCAGAGTTCATCGTATCGGGAAGTTATGATTATACGGTGAGACTATGGGACGTCAAGACAGGTACCTGTAAGACCATGAGTGGTCACACAGATTATGTATCATCTGTGGCTATATCCAGTGATTCAGAGTTCATCGTATCGGGAAGTTGAGATAAGACGGTGAGACAATGGGACGTCAAGACAGGTACCTGTAAGACCATGAGTGGTCACACAGATTATGTATCATCTGTGGCTATATCCAGTGATTCAGAGTTCATCGTATCGGGAAGTTGAGATAAGACGGTGAGACTATGGGACGTCAAGACAGGTACCTGTAAGACCATGAGTGGTCACACAGATTATGTATCATCTATGGCTATATCCAGTGATTCAGAGTTCATCGTATCGGGAAGTTATGATTATACGGTGAGACTATGGGACGTCAAGACAGGTACCTGTAAGACCATGAGTGGTCACACTAGTGTTGTATATGCTGTGGCTATATCCAGTGATTCAGAGTTCATCGTATCGGGAAGTTGAGTTAAGACGGTGAGACTATGGGACGTCAAGACAGGTACCTGTAAGACCATGAATGGTCACACTAGTGTTGTATCATCTATGGCTATATCCAGTGATTCAGAGTTCATCGTATCGGGAAGTTATGATTATACGGTGAGACTATGGGACGTCAAGACAGGTACCTGTAAGACCATGAGTGGTCACACAGATTATGTATCATCTGTGGCTATATCCAGTGATTCAGAGTTCATCGTATCGGGAAGTTGAGATAAGACGGTGAGACTATGGGACGTCAAGACAGGTACCTGTAAGACCATGAGTGGTCACACAGATTATGTATCATCTGTGGCTATATCCAGTGATTCAGAGTTCATCGTATCGGGAAGTTGAGATAAGACGGTGAGACTATGGGACGTCAAGACAGGTACCTGTAAGACCATGAGTGGTCACACAGATTATGTATCATCTGTGGCTATATCCAGTGATTCAGAGTTCATCGTATCGGGAAGTTGAGATAAGACGGTGAGACTATGGGACGTCAAGACAGGTACCTGTAAGACCATGAGTGGTCACACAGATTATCTAAGATCTGTGGCTATATCCAGTGATTCAGAGTTCATCGTATCGGGAAGTTGAGATAAGACGGTGAGACTATGGGACGTCAAGACAGGTACCTGTAAGACCATGAGTGGTCACACAGATTATCTAAGATCTGTGGCTATATCCAGTGATTCAGAGTTCATCGTATCGGGAAGTTGAGATAAGACGGTGAGACTATGGGACGTCAAGACAGGTACCTGTAAGACCATGAGTGGTCACACAGATTATGTATCATCTATGGCTATATCCAGTGATTCAGAGTTCATCGTATCGGGAAGTTATGATTATACGGTGAGACTATGGGACGTCAAGACAGGTACCTGTAAGACCATGAGTGGTCACACAGATTATGTATCATCTGTGGCTATATCCAGTGATTCAGAGTTCATCGTATCGGGAAGTTGAGATAAGACGGTGAGACAATGGGACGTCAAGACAGGTACCTGTAAGACCATGAGTGGTCACACAGATTATGTATCATCTGTGGCTATATCCAGTGATTCAGAGTTCATCGTATCGGGAAGTTGAGATAAGACGGTGAGACTATGGGACGTCAAGACAGGTACCTGTAAGACCATGAGTGGTCACACAGATTATCTAAGATCTGTGGCTATATCCAGTGATTCAGAGTTCATCGTATCGGGAAGTTGAGATAAGACGGTGAGACTATGGGACGTCAAGACAGGTACCTGTAAGACCATGAGTGGTCACACTAGTTATGTATATGCTGTGGCTATATCCAGTGATTCAGAGTTCATCGTATCGGGAAGTTGAGATAAGACGGTGAGACTATGGGACGTCAAGACAGGTACCTGTAAGACCATGAGTGGTCACACAGATTATCTAAGATCTGTGGCTATATCCAGTGATTCAGAGTTCATCGTATCGGGAAGTTGAGATAAGACGGTGAGACTATGGGACGTCAAGACAGGTACCTGTAAGACCATGAGTGGTCACACTAGTTATGTATATGCTGTGGCTATATCCAGTGATTCAGAGTTCATCGTATCGGGAAGTTGAGATAAGACGGTGAGACTATGGGACGTCAAGACAGGTACCTGTAAGACCATGAGTGGTCACACAGATTATGTATCATCTGTGGCTATATCCAGTGATTCAGAGTTCATCGTATCGGGAAGTTGAGATAAGACGGTGAGACTATGGGACGTCAAGACAGGTACCTGTAAGACCATGAGTGGTCACACTAGTGTTGTATCTGCTGTGGCTATATCCAGTGATTCAGAGTTCATCGTATCGGGAAGTTGAGTTAAGACGGTGAGACTATGGGACGTCAAGACAGGTACCTGTAAGACCATGAGTGGTCACACAGATTATGTATCATCTATGGCTATATCCAGTGATTCAGAGTTCATCGTATCGGGAAGTTGAGATAAGACGGTGAGACAATGGGACGTCAAGACAGGTACCTGTAAGACCATGAGTGGTCACACAGATTATGTATCATCTGTGGCTATATCCAGTGATTCAGAGTTCATCGTATCGGGAAGTTGAGATAAGACGGTGAGACTATGGGACGTCAAGACAGGTACCTGTAAGACCATGAGTGGTCACACAGATTATGTATCATCTATGGCTATATCCAGTGATTCAGAGTTCATCGTATCGGGAAGTTGAGATAAGACGGTGAGACTATGGGACGTCAAGACAGGTACCTGTAAGACCATGAGTGGTCACACTAGTTATGTATATGCTGTGGCTATATCCAGTGATTCAGAGTTCATCGTATCGGGAAGTTGAGATAAGACGGTGAGACTATGGGACGTCAAGACAGGTACCTGTAAGACCATGAGTGGTCACACAGATTATGTATCATCTGTGGCTATATCCAGTGATTCAGAGTTCATCGTATCGGGAAGTTGAGATAAGACGGTGAGACTATGGGACGTCAAGACAGGTACCTGTAAGACCATGAGTGGTCACACAGATTATGTATCATCTATGGCTATATCCAGTGATTCAGAGTTCATCGTATCGGGAAGTTATGATTATACGGTGAGACTATGGGACGTCAAGACAGGTACCTGTAAGACCATGAGTGGTCACACAGATTATGTATCATCTATGGCTATATCCAGTGATTCAGAGTTCATCGTATCGGGAAGTTATGATTATACGGTGAGACTATGGGACGTCAAGACAGGTACCTGTAAGACCATGAGTGGTCACACTAGTGTTGTATATGCTGTGGCTATATCCAGTGATTCAGAGTTCATCGTATCGGGAAGTTGAGTTAAGACGGTGAGACTATGGGACGTCAAGACAGGTACCTGTAAGACCATGAATGGTCACACTAGTGTTGTATCATCTATGGCTATATCCAGTGATTCAGAGTTCATCGTATCGGGAAGTTATGATTATACGGTGAGACTATGGGACGTCAAGACAGGTACCTGTAAGACCATGAGTGGTCACACAGATTATGTATCATCTGTGGCTATATCCAGTGATTCAGAGTTCATCGTATCGGGAAGTTGAGATAAGACGGTGAGACAATGGGACGTCAAGACAGGTACCTGTAAGACCATGAGTGGTCACACTAGTTATGTATATGCTGTGGCTATATCCAGTGATTCAGAGTTCATCGTATCGGGAAGTTAAGATAATACGGTGAGACTATGGGACGTCAAGACAGGTACCTGTAAGACCATGAGTGGTCACACAGATTATCTAAGATCTGTGGCTATATCCAGTGATTCAGAGTTCATAGTATCGGGAAGTTGAGATAAGACGGTGAGACTATGGGACGTCAAGACAGGTACCTGTAAGACCATGAGTGGTCACACTAGTTATGTATATGCTGTGGCTATATCCAGTGATTCAGAGTTCATCGTATCGGGAAGTTGAGATAAGACGGTGAGACTATGGGACGTCAAGACAGGTACCTGTAAGACCATGAGTGGTCACACAGATTATGTATCATCTGTGGCTATATCCAGTGATTCAGAGTTCATCGTATCGGGAAGTTGAGATAAGACGGTGAGACTATGGGACGTCAAGACAGGTACCTGTAAGACCATGAGTGGTCACACTAGTGTTGTATCTGCTGTGGCTATATCCAGTGATTCAGAGTTCATCGTATCGGGAAGTTGAGTTAAGACGGTGAGACTATGGGACGTCAAGACAGGTACCTGTAAGACCATGAGTGGTCAAACTAGTTATGTATATGCTGTGGCTATATCCAGTGATTCAGAGTTCATCGTATCGGGAAGTTGAGATAAGACGGTGAGACTATGGGACGTCAAGACAGGTACCTGTAAGACCATGAGTGGTCACACTAGTGTTGTATATGCTGTGGCTATATCCAGTGATTCAGAGTTCATCGTATCGGGAAGTTGAGATAAGACGGTGAGACTATGGCACGTCAAGACAGGTACCTGTAAGACCATGAGTGGTCACACAAGTTCTGTATCATCTATGGCTATATCCAGTGATTCAGAGTTCATCGTATCGGGAAGTTGAGTTAAGACGGTGAGACTATGGGACGTCAAGACAGGTACCTGTAAGACCATGAGTGGTCACACTAGTTATGTATATGCTGTGGCTATATCCAGTGATTCAGAGTTCATCGTATCGGGAAGTAGAGATAAGACGGTGAGACTATGGGACGTCAAGACAGGTACCTGTAAGACCATGAGTGGTCACACAAGTTCTGTATCATCTATGGCTATATCCAGTGATTCAGAGTTCATCGTATCGGGAAGTAGAGATAAGACGGTGAGACTATGGGACGTCAAGACAGGTACCTGTAAGACCATGAGTGGTCACACTAGTTATGTATATGCTGTGGCTATATCCAGTGATTCAGAGTTCATCGTATCGGGAAGTTGAGATAAGACGGTGAGACTATGGCACGTCAAGACAGGTACCTGTAAGACCATGAGTGGTCACACTAGTTCTGCATCATCTGTGTCTATATCCAGTGATTCAGAGTTCATCGTATCGGGAAGTTGAGATAAGACGGTGAGACTATGGGACGTCAAGACAGGTACCTGTAAGACCATGAGTGGTCACACTAGTTATGTATATGCTGTGGCTATATCCAGTGATTCAGAGTTCATCGTATCGGGAAGTTAAGATAATACGGTGAGACTATGGGACGTCAAGACAGGTACCTGTAAGACCATGAGTGGTCACACAGATTATCTAAGATCTGTGGCTATATCCAGTGATTCAGAGTTCATAGTATCGGGAAGTTGAGATAAGACGGTGAGACTATGGGACGTCAAGACAGGTACCTGTAAGACCATGAGTGGTCACACTAGTTATGTATATGCTGTGGCTATATCCAGTGATTCAGAGTTCATCGTATCGGGAAGTTATTATTATCAGGTGAGACTATGGGACGTCAAGACAGGTACCTGTAAGACCATGAGTGGTCACACAGATTATCTAAGATCTGTGGCTATATCCAGTGATTCAGAGTTCATAGTATCGGGAAGTTGAGATAAGACGGTGAGACTATGGGACGTCAAGACAGGTACCTGTAAGACCATGAGTGGTCACACAGATTATCTAAGATCTGTGGCTATATCCAGTGATTCAGAGTTCATCGTATCGGGAAGTTATGATTATACGGTGAGACAATGGGACGTCAAGACAGGTACCTGTAAGACCATGAGTGGTCACACTAGTTATGTATATGCTGTGGCTATATCCAGTGATTCAGAGTTCATCGTATCGGGAAGTTGAGATAAGACGGTGAGACTATGGGACGTCAAGACAGGTACCTGTAAGACCATGAGTGGTCACACGGATTCTGTATGATCTGGGGCTATATCCAGTGATTCAGAGTTCATCGTATCGGGAAGTGCAGATAATACGGTGAGACTATGGGACGTCAAGACAGGTACCTGTAAGACCATGAGTGGTCACACAGATTATGTATCATCTATGGCTATATCCAGTGATTCAGAGTTCATCGTATCGGGAAGTTGAGATAAGACGGTGAGACTATGGGACGTCAAGACAGGTACCTGTAAGACCATGAGTGGTCACACTAGTTATGTATATGCTGTGGCTATATCCAGTGATTCAGAGTTCATCGTATCGGGAAGTTGAGATAAGACGGTGAGACTATGGGACGTCAAGACAGGTACCTGTAAGACCATGAGTGGTCACACAAGTTCTGTATCATCTATGGCTATATCCAGTGATTCAGAGTTCATCGTATCGGGAAGTTGAGTTAAGACGGTGAGACTATGGGACGTCAAGACAGGTACCTGTAAGACCATGAGTGGTCACACAGATTATGTAAGATCTGTGGCTATATCCAGTGATTCAGAGTTCATCGTATCGGGAAGTTGAGATAAGACGGTGAGACTATGGGACGTCAAGACAGGTACCTGTAAGACCATGAGTGGTCACACAGATACTGTATCATCTGTGGCTATATCCAGTGATTCAGAGTTCATCGTATCGGGAAGTTGAGATATGACTGTGAGACTATGGGACGTCAAGACAGGTACCTGTAAGACCATGAGTGGTCACACTAGTGTTGTATATGCTGTGGCTATATCCAGTGATTCAGAGTTCATCGTATCGGGAAGTTGAGTTAAGACGGTGAGACTATGGGACGTCAAGACAGGTACCTGTAAGACCATGAGTGGTCACACTAGTGTTGTATCATCTGTGGCTATATCCAGTGATTCAGAGTTCATCGTATCGGGAAGTTAAGATAATACGGTGAGACTATGGGACGTCAAGACAGGTACCTGTAAGACCATGAGTGGTCACACAGATTATGTAAGATCTGTGGCTATATCCAGTGATTCAGAGTTCATAGTATCGGGAAGTTGAGATAAGACGGTGAGACAATGGGACGTCAAGACAGGTACCTGTAAGACCATGAGTGGTCACACTAGTTATGTATATGCTGTGGCTATATCCAGTGATTCAGAGTTCATCGTATCGGGAAGTTATTATTATACGGTGAGACTATGGGACGTCAAGACAGGTACCTGTAAGACCATGAGTGGTCACACAGATTATCTAAGATCTGTGGCTATATCCAGTGATTCAGAGTTCATAGTATCGGGAAGTTGAGATAATACGGTGAGACTATGGGACGTCAAGACAGGTACCTGTAAGACCATGAGTGGTCACACTAGTGTTGTATATGCTGTGGCTATATCCAGTGATTCAGAGTTCATCGTATCGGGAAGTTGAGTTAAGACGGTGAGACTATGGGACGTCAAGACAGGTACCTGTAAGACCATGAGTGGTCACACAGATTATGTAAGATCTGTGGCTATATCCAGTGATTCAGAGTTCATCGTATCGGGAAGTTGAGATTATACGGTGAGACTATGGGACGTCAAGACAGGTACCTGTAAGACCATGAGTGGTCACACTAGTGTTGTATCATCTGTGGCTATATCCAGTGATTCAGAGTTCATCGTATCGGGAAGTAGAGATAAGAAGGTGAGACTATGGGACGTCAAGACAGGTACCTGTAAGACCATGAGTGGTCACACTAGTTATGTATATGCTGTGGCTATATCCAGTGATTCAGAGTTCATAGTATCGGGAAGTTGAGATAAGACGGTGAGACTATGGGACGTCAAGACAGGTACCTGTAAGACCATGAGTGGTCAAACTAGTTATGTATATGCTGTGGCTATATCCAGTGATTCAGAGTTCATAGTATCGGGAAGTTGAGATAAGACGGTGAGACTATGGGACGTCAAGACAGGTACCTGTAAGACCATGAGTGGTCACATTGATTCTGTATCATCTGTGGCTATATCCAGTGATTCAGAGTTCATCGTATCGGGAAGTCATGATTAGACGGTGAGACTATGGGACGTCAAGACAGGTACCTGTAAGACCATGAGTGGTCACACAGATTATGTAAGATCTGTGGCTATATCCAGTGATTCAGAGTTCATAGTATCGGGAAGTTATTATTATACGGTGAGACTATGGGACGTCAAGACAGGTACCTGTAAGACCATGAGTTGTCACACAGATTATGTAAGATCTGTGGCTATATCCAGTGATTCAGAGTTCATCGTATCGGGAAGTTGAGATAAGACGGTGAGACTATGGGACGCCAAGACAGGTACCTGTAAGACCATGAGTGGTCACACTAGTTCTGTATCATCTGTGGCTATATCCAGTGATTCAGAGTTCATCGTATCGGGAAGTAGAGATAATACGGTGAGACTATGGGACGTCAAGACAGGTACCTGTAAGACCATGAGTGGTCACACAGATTATGTATCATCTATGGCTATATCCAGTGATTCAGAGTTCATAGTATCGTGAAGTTGAGATAAGACGGTGAGACTATGGGACGTCAAGACAGGTACCTGTAAGACCATGAGTGGTCACACTAGTTCTGTAAGATCTGTGGCTATATCCAGTGATTCAGAGTTCATCGTATCGGGAAGTTGAGTTAAGACGGTGAGACTATGGGACGTCAAGACAGGTACCTGTAAGACCATGAGTGGTCACACTAGTGTTGTATCTGCTGTGGCTATATCCAGTGATTCAGAGTTCATCGTATCGGGAAGTTGAGTTAAGACGGTGAGACCATGGGACGTCAAGACAGGTACCTGTAAGACCATGAGTGGTCACACTAGTGTTGTATCATCTGTGGCTATATCCAGTGATTCAGAGTTCATCGTATCGGGAAGTGCAGATTATACGGTGAGACTATGGGACGTCAAGACAGGTACCTGTAAGACCATGAGTGGTCACACTAGTGTTGTATCATCTGTGGCTATATCCAGTGATTCAGAGTTCATAGTATCGGGAAGTTGAGATAAGACGGTGAGACTATGGGACGTCAAGACAGGTACCTGTAAGACCATGAGTGGTCACACTAGTGTTGTATCTGCTGTGGCTATATCCAGTGATTCAGAGTTCATCGTATCGGGAAGTGCAGATTATACGGTGAGACTATGGGACGTCAAGACAGGTACCTGTAAGACCATGAGTGGTCACACTAGTGTTGTATCATCTGTGGCTATATCCAGTGATTCAGAGTTCATCGTATCGGGAAGTGCAGATAATACGGTGAGACTATGGGACGTCAAGACAGGTACCTGTAAGACCATGAGTGGTCACACAGATTATGTAAGATCTGTGGCTATATCCAGTGATTCAGAGTTCATCGTATCGGGAAGTTGAGTTAAGACGGTGAGACTATGGGACGTCAAGACAGGTACCTGTAAGACCATGAGTGGTCACACTAGTGTTGTATCATCTGTGGCTATATCCAGTGATTCAGAGTTCATCGTATCGGGAAGTGCAGATAATACGGTGAGACTATGGGACGTCAAGACAGGTACCTGTAAGACCATGAGTGGTCACACTAGTGTTGTATCATCTGTGGCTATATCCAGTGATTCAGAGTTCATCGTATCGGGAAGTTAAGATAATACGGTGAGACTATGGGACGTCAAGACAGGTACCTGTAAGACCATGAGTGGTCACACTAGTGTTGTATGATCTGTGGCTATATCCAGTGATTCAGAGTTCATCGTATCGGGAAGTTATGATTATACGGTGAGACTATGGGACGTCAAGACAGGTACCTGTAAGACCATGAGTGGTCACACAGATTCTGCATTCTCTGTGGCTATATCCAGTGATTCAGAGTTCATCGTATCGGGAAGTGCAGATAATACGGTGAGACTATGGGACGTCAAGACAGGTACCTGTAAGACCATGAGTGGTCACACTAGTGTTGTATATGCTGTGGCTATATCCAGTGATTCAGAGTTCATCGTATCGGGAAGTTGAGTTAAGACGGTGAGACTATGGGACGTCAAGACAGGTACCTGTAAGACCATGAGTGGTCACACTAGTGTTGTATCTGCTGTGGCTATATCCAGTGATTCAGAGTTCATCGTATCGGGAAGTGCAGATAATACGGTGAGACTATGGGACGTCAAGACAGGTACCTGTAAGACCATGAGTGGTCACACTAGTGTTGTATATGCTGTGGCTATATCCAGTGATTCAGAGTTCATCGTATCGGGAAGTTGAGTTAAGACGGTGAGACTATGGGACGTCAAGACAGGTACCTGTAAGACCATGAATGGTCACACTAGTTATGTATATGCTGTGGCTATATCCAGTGATTCAGAGTTCATCGTATCGGGAAGTTGAGATAAGACGGTGAGACTATGGGACGTCAAGACAGGTACCTGTAAGACCATGAGTGGTCACACAGATTATCTAAGATCTGTGGCTATATCCAGTGATTCAGAGTTCATCGTATCGGGAAGTTGAGATAAGACGGTGAGACTATGGGACGTCAAGACAGGTACCTGTAAGACCATGAGTGGTCACACTAGTGTTGTATCTGCTGTGGCTATATCCAGTGATTCAGAGTTCATCGTATCGGGAAGTTGAGTTAAGACGGTGAGACCATGGGACGTCAAGACAGGTACCTGTAAGACCATGAGTGGTCACACTAGTGTTGTATCATCTGTGGCTATATCCAGTGATTCAGAGTTCATCGTATCGGGAAGTTGAGATAAGACGGTGAGACTATGGGACGTCAAGACAGGTACCTGTAAGACCATGAGTGGTCACACGGATTCTGTATGATCTGGGGCTATATCCAGTGATTCAGAGTTCATCGTATCGGGAAGTTAAGATAATACGGTGAGACTATGGGACGTCAAGACAGGTACCTGTAAGACCATGAGTGGTCACACTAGTGTTGTATCATCTGTGGCTATATCCAGTGATTCAGAGTTCATCGTATCGGGAAGTGCAGATAATACGGTGAGACTATGGGACGTCAAGACAGGTACCTGTAAGACCATGAGTGGTCACACAGATTATCTAAGATCTGTGGCTATATCCAGTGATTCAGAGTTCATCGTATCGGGAAGTTGAGATAAGACGGTGAGACTATGGGACGTCAAGACAGGTACCTGTAAGACCATGAGTGGTCACACTAGTGTTGTATATGCTGTGGCTATATCCAGTGATTCAGAGTTCATCGTATCGGGAAGTTAAGATAATACGGTGAGACTATGGGACGTCAAGACAGGTACCTGTAAGACCATGAGTGGTCACACTAGTGTTGTATCATCTGTGGCTATATCCAGTGATTCAGAGTTCATCGTATCGGGAAGTGCAGATAATACGGTGAGACTATGGGACGTCAAGACAGGTACCTGTAAGACCATGAGTGGTCACACTAGTGTTGTATCTGCTGTGGCTATATCCAGTGATTCAGAGTTCATCGTATCGGGAAGTGCAGATAATACGGTGAGACTATGGGACGTCAAGACAGGTACCTGTAAGACCATGAGTGGTCACACTAGTGTTGTATATGCTGTGGCTATATCCAGTGATTCAGAGTTCATCGTATCGGGAAGTTGAGTTAAGACGGTGAGACTATGGGACGTCAAGACAGGTACCTGTAAGACCATGAGTGGTCACACAGATTATCTAAGATCTGTGGCTATATCCAGTGATTCAGAGTTCATCGTATCGGGAAGTAGAGATAAGACGGTGAGACTATGGGACGTCAAGACAGGTACCTGTAAGACCATGAGTGGTCACACTAGTGTTGTATGATCTGTGGCTATATCCAGTGATTCAGAGTTCATCGTATCGGGAAGTTGAGTTAAGACGGTGAGACCATGGGACGTCAAGACAGGTACCTGTAAGACCATGAGTGGTCACACTAGTGTTGTATCATCTGTGGCTATATCCAGTGATTCAGAGTTCATCGTATCGGGAAGTTGAGATAAGACGGTGAGACTATGGGACGTCAAGACAGGTACCTGTAAGACCATGAGTGGTCACACGGATTCTGTATGATCTGGGGCTATATCCAGTGATTCAGAGTTCATCGTATCGGGAAGTTAAGATAATACGGTGAGACTATGGGACGTCAAGACAGGTACCTGTAAGACCATGAGTGGTCACACTAGTGTTGTATCTGCTGTGGCTATATCCAGTGATTCAGAGTTCATCGTATCGGGAAGTGCAGATAATACGGTGAGACTATGGGACGTCAAGACAGGTACCTGTAAGACCATGAGTGGTCACACTAGTGTTGTATCTGCTGTGGCTATATCCAGTGATTCAGAGTTCATCGTATCGGGAAGTTGAGATAAGACGGTGAGACTATGGGACGTCAAGACAGGTACCTGTAAGACCATGAGTGGTCACACAGATTATCTAAGATCTGTGGCTATATCCAGTGATTCAGAGTTCATCGTATCGGGAAGTAGAGATAAGACGGTGAGACTATGGGACGTCAAGACAGGTACCTGTAAGACCATGAGTGGTCACACTAGTGTTGTATCTGCTGTGGCTATATCCAGTGATTCAGAGTTCATCGTATCGGGAAGTTGAGTTAAGACGGTGAGACCATGGGACGTCAAGACAGGTACCTGTAAGACCATGAGTGGTCACACTAGTGTTGTATCATCTGTGGCTATATCCAGTGATTCAGAGTTCATCGTATCGGGAAGTTGAGATAAGACGGTGAGACTATGGGACGTCAAGACAGGTACCTGTAAGACCATGAGTGGTCACACGGATTCTGTATGATCTGGGGCTATATCCAGTGATTCAGAGTTCATCGTATCGGGAAGTTAAGATAATACGGTGAGACTATGGGACGTCAAGACAGGTACCTGTAAGACCATGAGTGGTCACACTAGTGTTGTATCATCTGTGGCTATATCCAGTGATTCAGAGTTCATCGTATCGGGAAGTGCAGATAATACGGTGAGACTATGGGACGTCAAGACAGGTACCTGTAAGACCATGAGTGGTCACACTAGTGTTGTATCTGCTGTGGCTATATCCAGTGATTCAGAGTTCATCGTATCGGGAAGTGCAGATAATACGGTGAGACTATGGGACGTCAAGACAGGTACCTGTAAGACCATGAGTGGTCACACGGATTCTGTATGATCTGGGGCTATATCCAGTGATTCAGAGTTCATCGTATCGGGAAGTTAAGATAATACGGTGAGACTATGGGACGTCAAGACAGGTACCTGTAAGACCATGAGTGGTCACACAGATTATCTAAGATCTGTGGCTATATCCAGTGATTCAGAGTTCATCGTATCGGGAAGTAGAGATAAGACGGTGAGACTATGGGACGTCAAGACAGGTACCTGTAAGACCATGAGTGGTCACACTAGTGTTGTATCTGCTGTGGCTATATCCAGTGATTCAGAGTTCATCGTATCGGGAAGTGCAGATAATACGGTGAGACTATGGGACGTCAAGACAGGTACCTGTAAGACCATGAGTGGTCACACTAGTGTTGTATATGCTGTGGCTATATCCAGTGATTCAGAGTTCATCGTATCGGGAAGTTGAGTTAAGACGGTGAGACTATGGGACGTCAAGACAGGTACCTGTAAGACCATGAATGGTCACACTAGTTATGTATATGCTGTGGCTATATCCAGTGATTCAGAGTTCATCGTATCGGGAAGTTGAGATAAGACGGTGAGACTATGGGACGTCAAGACAGGTACCTGTAAGACCATGAGTGGTCACACTAGTGTTGTATCTGCTGTGGCTATATCCAGTGATTCAGAGTTCATCGTATCGGGAAGTTGAGATAAGACGGTGAGACTATGGGACGTCAAGACAGGTACCTGTAAGACCATGAGTGGTCACACAGATTATGTAAGATCTGTGTCTATATCCAGTGATTCAGAGTTCATCGTATCGGGAAGTGCAGATTATACGGTGAGACTATGGGACGTCAAGACAGGTACCTGTAAGACCATGAGTGGTCACACAGATTATCTAAGATCTGTGGCTATATCCAGTGATTCAGAGTTCATCGTATCGGGAAGTTAAGATAATACGGTGAGACTATGGGACGTCAAGACAGGTACCTGTAAGACCATGAGTGGTCACACTAGTGTTGTATCATCTGTGGCTATATCCAGTGATTCAGAGTTCATCGTATCGGGAAGTGCAGATAATACGGTGAGACTATGGGACGTCAAGACAGGTACCTGTAAGACCATGAGTGGTCACACTAGTGTTGTATATGCTGTGGCTATATCCAGTGATTCAGAGTTCATCGTATCGGGAAGTTGAGATAAGACGGTGAGACTATGGGACGTCAAGACAGGTACCTGTAAGACCATGAGTGGTCACACGGATTCTGTATGATCTGGGGCTATATCCAGTGATTCAGAGTTCATCGTATCGGGAAGTTAAGATAATACGGTGAGACTATGGGACGTCAAGACAGGTACCTGTAAGACCATGAGTGGTCACACTAGTGTTGTATCATCTGTGGCTATATCCAGTGATTCAGAGTTCATCGTATCGGGAAGTTGAGATAAGACGGTGAGACTATGGGACGTCAAGACAGGTACCTGTAAGACCATGAGTGGTCACACTAGTGTTGTATCTGCTGTGGCTATATCCAGTGATTCAGAGTTCATCGTATCGGGAAGTGCAGATAATACGGTGAGACTATGGGACGTCAAGACAGGTACCTGTAAGACCATGAGTGGTCACACTAGTGTTGTATCTGCTGTGGCTATATCCAGTGATTCAGAGTTCATCGTATCGGGAAGTTGAGTTAAGACGGTGAGACTATGGGACGTCAAGACAGGTACCTGTAAGACCATGAGTGGTCACACAGATTATCTAAGATCTGTGGCTATATCCAGTGATTCAGAGTTCATCATATCGGGAAGTAGAGATAAGACGGTGAGACTATGGGACGTCAAGACAGGTACCTGTAAGACCATGAGTGGTCACACTAGTGTTGTATGATCTGTGGCTATATCCAGTGATTCAGAGTTCATCGTATCGGGAAGTTGAGTTAAGACGGTGAGACTATGGAACGTCAAGACAGGTACCTGTAAGACCATGAGTGGTCACACGGATTCTGTATGATCTGGGGCTATATCCAGTGATTCAGAGTTCATCGTATCGGGAAGTTAAGATAATACGGTGAGACTATGGGACGTCAAGACAGGTACCTGTAAGACCATGAGTGGTCACACTAGTGTTGTATCTGCTGTGGCTATATCCAGTGATTCAGAGTTCATCGTATCGGGAAGTGCAGATAATACGGTGAGACTATGGGACGTCAAGACAGGTACCTGTAAGACCATGAGTGGTCACACTAGTGTTGTATCTGCTGTGGCTATATCCAGTGATTCAGAGTTCATCGTATCGGGAAGTTGAGATAAGACGGTGAGACTATGGGACGTCAAGACAGGTACCTGTAAGACCATGAGTGGTCACACAGATTATCTAAGATCTGTGGCTATATCCAGTGATTCAGAGTTCATCGTATCGGGAAGTAGAGATAAGACGGTGAGACTATGGGACGTCAAGACAGGTACCTGTAAGACCATGAGTGGTCACACTAGTGTTGTATCTGCTGTGGCTATATCCAGTGATTCAGAGTTCATCGTATCGGGAAGTTGAGTTAAGACGGTGAGACCATGGGACGTCAAGACAGGTACCTGTAAGACCATGAGTGGTCACACTAGTGTTGTATCATCTGTGGCTATATCCAGTGATTCAGAGTTCATCGTATCGGGAAGTTGAGATAAGACGGTGAGACTATGGGACGTCAAGACAGGTACCTGTAAGACCATGAGTGGTCACACGGATTCTGTATGATCTGGGGCTATATCCAGTGATTCAGAGTTCATCGTATCGGGAAGTTAAGATAATACGGTGAGACTATGGGACGTCAAGACAGGTACCTGTAAGACCATGAGTGGTCACACTAGTGTTGTATCATCTGTGGCTATATCCAGTGATTCAGAGTTCATCGTATCGGGAAGTGCAGATAATACGGTGAGACTATGGGACGTCAAGACAGGTACCTGTAAGACCATGAGTGGTCACACTAGTGTTGTATCTGCTGTGGCTATATCCAGTGATTCAGAGTTCATCGTATCGGGAAGTGCAGATAATACGGTGAGACTATGGGACGTCAAGACAGGTACCTGTAAGACCATGAGTGGTCACACAGATTATCTAAGATCTGTGGCTATATCCAGTGATTCAGAGTTCATCGTATCGGGAAGTAGAGATAAGACGGTGAGACTATGGGACGTCAAGACAGGTACCTGTAAGACCATGAGTGGTCACACTAGTGTTGTATCTGCTGTGGCTATATCCAGTGATTCAGAGTTCATCGTATCGGGAAGTGCAGATAATACGGTGAGACTATGGGACGTCAAGACAGGTACCTGTAAGACCATGAGTGGTCACACTAGTGTTGTATCATCTGTGGCTATATCCAGTGATTCAGAGTTCATCGTATCGGGAAGTTGAGTTAAGACGGTGAGACTATGGGACGTCAAGACAGGTACCTGTAAGACCATGAATGGTCACACTAGTTATGTATATGCTGTGGCTATATCCAGTGATTCAGAGTTCATCGTATCGGGAAGTTGAGATAAGACGGTGAGACTATGGGACGTCAAGACAGGTACCTGTAAGACCATGAGTGGTCACACAGATTATGTAAGATCTGTGTCTATATCCAGTGATTCAGAGTTCATCGTATCGGGAAGTGCAGATAATACGGTGAGACTATGGGACGTCAAGACAGGTACCTGTAAGACCATGAGTGGTCACACTAGTGTTGTATCTGCTGTGGCTATATCCAGTGATTCAGAGTTCATCGTATCGGGAAGTTAAGATAATACGGTGAGACTATGGGACGTCAAGACAGGTACCTGTAAGACCATGAGTGGTCACACGGATTCTGTATGATCTGGGGCTATATCCAGTGATTCAGAGTTCATCGTATCGGGAAGTGCAGATAATACGGTGAGACTATGGGACGTCAAGACAGGTACCTGTAAGACCATGAGTGGTCACACTAGTGTTGTATATGCTGTGGCTATATCCAGTGATTCAGAGTTCATCGTATCGGGAAGTTGAGTTAAGACGGTGAGACTATGGGACGTCAAGACAGGTACCTGTAAGACCATGAGTGGTCACACTAGTGTTGTATCTGCTGTGGCTATATCCAGTGATTCAGAGTTCATCGTATCGGGAAGTTGAGTTAAGACGGTGAGACCATGGGACGTCAAGACAGGTACCTGTAAGACCATGAGTGGTCACACTAGTGTTGTATCATCTGTGGCTATATCCAGTGATTCAGAGTTCATCGTATCGGGAAGTTGAGATAAGACGGTGAGACTATGGGACGTCAAGACAGGTACCTGTAAGACCATGAGTGGTCACACGGATTATCTAAGATCTGTGGCTATATCCAGTGATTCAGAGTTCATCGTATCGGGAAGTTGAGATAAGACGGTGAGACTATGGGACGTCAAGACAGGTACCTGTAAGACCATGAGTGGTCACACTAGTGTTGTATATGCTGTGGCTATATCCAGTGATTCAGAGTTCATCGTATCGGGAAGTTGAGTTAAGACGGTGAGACTATGGGACGTCAAGACAGGTACCTGTAAGACCATGAGTGGTCACACGGATTCTGTATGATCTGGGGCTATATCCAGTGATTCAGAGTTCATCGTATCGGGAAGTTAAGATAATACGGTGAGACTATGGGACGTCAAGACAGGTACCTGTAAGACCATGAGTGGTCACACTAGTGTTGTATCATCTGTGGCTATATCCAGTGATTCAGAGTTCATCAGAGTCATCGGGAAGTGCAGATAATACGGTGAGACTATGGGACGTCAAGACAGGTACCTGTAAGACCATGAGTGGTCACACTAGTGTTGTATCTGCTGTGGCTATATCCAGTGATTCAGAGTTCATCGTATCGGGAAGTGCAGATAATACGGTGAGACTATGGGACGTCAAGACAGGTACCTGTAAGACCATGAGTGGTCACACAGATTATCTAAGATCTGTGGCTATATCCAGTGATTCAGAGTTCATCGTATCGGGAAGTAGAGATAAGACGGTGAGACTATGGGACGTCAAGACAGGTACCTGTAAGACCATGAGTGGTCACACTAGTGTTGTATCTGCTGTGGCTATATCCAGTGATTCAGAGTTCATCGTATCGGGAAGTGCAGATAATACGGTGAGACTATGGGACGTCAAGACAGGTACCTGTAAGACCATGAGTGGTCACACTAGTGTTGTATATGCTGTGGCTATATCCAGTGATTCAGAGTTCATCGTATCGGGAAGTTGAGTTAAGACGGTGAGACTATGGGACGTCAAGACAGGTACCTGTAAGACCATGAATGGTCACACTAGTTATGTATATGCTGTGGCTATATCCAGTGATTCAGAGTTCATCGTATCGGGAAGTTGAGATAAGACGGTGAGACTATGGGACGTCAAGACAGGTACCTGTAAGACCATGAGTGGTCACACTAGTGTTGTATCTGCTGTGGCTATATCCAGTGATTCAGAGTTCATCGTATCGGGAAGTTGAGATAAGACGGTGAGACTATGGGACGTCAAGACAGGTACCTGTAAGACCATGAGTGGTCACACAGATTATGTAAGATCTGTGTCTATATCCAGTGATTCAGAGTTCATCGTATCGGGAAGTGCAGATTATACGGTGAGACTATGGGACGTCAAGACAGGTACCTGTAAGACCATGAGTGGTCACACTAGTGTTGTATCTGCTGTGGCTATATCCAGTGATTCAGAGTTCATCGTATCGGGAAGTTAAGATAATACGGTGAGACTATGGGACGTCAAGACAGGTACCTGTAAGACCATGAGTGGTCACACGGATTCTGTATGATCTGGGGCTATATCCAGTGATTCAGAGTTCATCGTATCGGGAAGTGCAGATAATACGGTGAGACTATGGGACGTCAAGACAGGTACCTGTAAGACCATGAGTGGTCACACTAGTGTTGTATATGCTGTGGCTATATCCAGTGATTCAGAGTTCATCGTATCGGGAAGTTGAGTTAAGACGGTGAGACTATGGGACGTCAAGACAGGTACCTGTAAGACCATGAATGGTCACACTAGTTATGTATATGCTGTGGCTATATCCAGTGATTCAGAGTTCATCGTATCGGGAAGTTGAGATAAGACGGTGAGACTATGGGACGTCAAGACAGGTACCTGTAAGACCATGAGTGGTCACACAGATTATCTAAGATCTGTGGCTATATCCAGTGATTCAGAGTTCATCGTATCGGGAAGTAGAGATAAGACGGTGAGACTATGGGACGTCAAGACAGGTACCTGTAAGACCATGAGTGGTCACACTAGTGTTGTATCTGCTGTGGCTATATCCAGTGATTCAGAGTTCATCGTATCGGGAAGTGCAGATAATACGGTGAGACTATGGGACGTCAAGACAGGTACCTGTAAGACCATGAGTGGTCACACTAGTGTTGTATATGCTGTGGCTATATCCAGTGATTCAGAGTTCATCGTATCGGGAAGTTGAGTTAAGACGGTGAGACTATGGGACGTCAAGACAGGTACCTGTAAGACCATGAATGGTCACACTAGTTATGTATATGCTGTGGCTATATCCAGTGATTCAGAGTTCATCGTATCGGGAAGTTGAGATAAGACGGTGAGACTATGGGACGTCAAGACAGGTACCTGTAAGACCATGAGTGGTCACACAGATTATCTAAGATCTGTGGCTATATCCAGTGATTCAGAGTTCATCGTATCGGGAAGTAGAGATAAGACGGTGAGACTATGGGACGTCAAGACAGGTACCTGTAAGACCATGAGTGGTCACAAAGATTATGTATCATCTATGGCTATATCCAGTGATTCAGAGTTCATCGTATCGGGAAGTTATGATTATACGGTGAGACTATGGGACGTCAAGACAGGTACCTGTAAGACCATGAGTGGTCACACAGATTATGTAAGATCTGTGGCTATATCCAGTGATTCAGAGTTCATCGTATCGGGAAGTTGAGATAAGACGGTGAGACTATGGGACGTCAAGACAGGTACCTGTAAGACCATGAGTGGTCACACAGATTATGTAAGATCTGTGGCTATATCCAGTGATTCAGAGTTCATCGTATCGGGAAGTTAAGATAATACGGTGAGACTATGGGACGTCAAGACAGGTACCTGTAAGACCATGAGTGGTCACACGGATTCTGTATGATCTGGGGCTATATCCAGTGATTCAGAGTTCATCGTATCGGGAAGTGCAGATAATACGGTGAGACTATGGGACGTCAAGACAGGTACCTGTAAGACCATGAGTGGTCACACTAGTGTTGTATATGCTGTGGCTATATCCAGTGATTCAGAGTTCATCGTATCGGGAAGTTGAGTTAAGACGGTGAGACTATGGGACGTCAAGACAGGTACCTGTAAGACCATGAGTGGTCACACTAGTGTTGTATCTGCTGTGGCTATATCCAGTGATTCAGAGTTCATCGTATCGGGAAGTTGAGTTAAGACGGTGAGACCATGGGACGTCAAGACAGGTACCTGTAAGACCATGAGTGGTCACACTAGTGTTGTATCATCTGTGGCTATATCCAGTGATTCAGAGTTCATCGTATCGGGAAGTTGAGATAAGACGGTGAGACTATGGGACGTCAAGACAGGTACCTGTAAGACCATGAGTGGTCACACGGATTATCTAAGATCTGTGGCTATATCCAGTGATTCAGAGTTCATCGTATCGGGAAGTTGAGATAAGACGGTGAGACTATGGGACGTCAAGACAGGTACCTGTAAGACCATGAGTGGTCACACTAGTGTTGTATATGCTGTGGCTATATCCAGTGATTCAGAGTTCATCGTATCGGGAAGTTGAGTTAAGACGGTGAGACTATGGGACGTCAAGACAGGTACCTGTAAGACCATGAGTGGTCACACGGATTCTGTATGATCTGGGGCTATATCCAGTGATTCAGAGTTCATCGTATCGGGAAGTTAAGATAATACGGTGAGACTATGGGACGTCAAGACAGGTACCTGTAAGACCATGAGTGGTCACACTAGTGTTGTATCATCTGTGGCTATATCCAGTGATTCAGAGTTCATCGTATCGGGAAGTGCAGATAATACGGTGAGACTATGGGACGTCAAGACAGGTACCTGTAAGACCATGAGTGGTCACACTAGTGTTGTATCATCTGTGGCTATATCCAGTGATTCAGAGTTCATCGTATCGGGAAGTTGAGATAAGACGGTGAGACTATGGGACGTCAAGACAGGTACCTGTAAGACCATGAGTGGTCACACAGATTATCTAAGATCTGTGGCTATATCCAGTGATTCAGAGTTCATCGTATCGGGAAGTAGAGATAAGACGGTGAGACTATGGGACGTCAAGACAGGTACCTGTAAGACCATGAGTGGTCACACTAGTGTTGTATCTGCTGTGGCTATATCCAGTGATTCAGAGTTCATCGTATCGGGAAGTGCAGATAATACGGTGAGACTATGGGACGTCAAGACAGGTACCTGTAAGACCATGAGTGGTCACACTAGTGTTGTATATGCTGTGGCTATATCCAGTGATTCAGAGTTCATCGTATCGGGAAGTTGAGTTAAGACGGTGAGACTATGGGACGTCAAGACAGGTACCTGTAAGACCATGAATGGTCACACTAGTTATGTATATGCTGTGGCTATATCCAGTGATTCAGAGTTCATCGTATCGGGAAGTTGAGATAAGACGGTGAGACTATGGGACGTCAAGACAGGTACCTGTAAGACCATGAGTGGTCACACTAGTGTTGTATCTGCTGTGGCTATATCCAGTGATTCAGAGTTCATCGTATCGGGAAGTTGAGATAAGACGGTGAGACTATGGGACGTCAAGACAGGTACCTGTAAGACCATGAGTGGTCACACAGATTATGTAAGATCTGTGTCTATATCCAGTGATTCAGAGTTCATCGTATCGGGAAGTGCAGATTATACGGTGAGACTATGGGACGTCAAGACAGGTACCTGTAAGACCATGAGTGGTCACACTAGTGTTGTATCTGCTGTGGCTATATCCAGTGATTCAGAGTTCATCGTATCGGGAAGTTAAGATAATACGGTGAGACTATGGGACGTCAAGACAGGTACCTGTAAGACCATGAGTGGTCACACGGATTCTGTATGATCTGGGGCTATATCCAGTGATTCAGAGTTCATCGTATCGGGAAGTGCAGATAATACGGTGAGACTATGGGACGTCAAGACAGGTACCTGTAAGACCATGAGTGGTCACACTAGTGTTGTATATGCTGTGGCTATATCCAGTGATTCAGAGTTCATCGTATCGGGAAGTTGAGTTAAGACGGTGAGACTATGGGACGTCAAGACAGGTACCTGTAAGACCATGAATGGTCACACTAGTTATGTATATGCTGTGGCTATATCCAGTGATTCAGAGTTCATCGTATCGGGAAGTTGAGATAAGACGGTGAGACTATGGGACGTCAAGACAGGTACCTGTAAGACCATGAGTGGTCACACAGATTATCTAAGATCTGTGGCTATATCCAGTGATTCAGAGTTCATCGTATCGGGAAGTAGAGATAAGACGGTGAGACTATGGGACGTCAAGACAGGTACCTGTAAGACCATGAGTGGTCACACTAGTGTTGTATCTGCTGTGGCTATATCCAGTGATTCAGAGTTCATCGTATCGGGAAGTGCAGATAATACGGTGAGACTATGGGACGTCAAGACAGGTACCTGTAAGACCATGAGTGGTCACACTAGTGTTGTATATGCTGTGGCTATATCCAGTGATTCAGAGTTCATCGTATCGGGAAGTTGAGTTAAGACGGTGAGACTATGGGACGTCAAGACAGGTACCTGTAAGACCATGAATGGTCACACTAGTTATGTATATGCTGTGGCTATATCCAGTGATTCAGAGTTCATCGTATCGGGAAGTTGAGATAAGACGGTGAGACTATGGGACGTCAAGACAGGTACCTGTAAGACCATGAGTGGTCACACAGATTATCTAAGATCTGTGGCTATATCCAGTGATTCAGAGTTCATCGTATCGGGAAGTAGAGATAAGACGGTGAGACTATGGGACGTCAAGACAGGTACCTGTAAGACCATGAGTGGTCACAAAGATTATGTATCATCTATGGCTATATCCAGTGATTCAGAGTTCATCGTATCGGGAAGTTATGATTATACGGTGAGACTATGGGACGTCAAGACAGGTACCTGTAAGACCATGAGTGGTCACACAGATTATGTAAGATCTGTGGCTATATCCAGTGATTCAGAGTTCATCGTATCGGGAAGTTGAGATAAGACGGTGAGACTATGGGACGTCAAGACAGGTACCTGTAAGACCATGAGTGGTCACACGGATTCTGTATGATCTGGGGCTATATCCAGTGATTCAGAGTTCATCGTATCGGGAAGTTAAGATAATACGGTGAGACTATGGGACGTCAAGACAGGTACCTGTAAGACCATGAGTGGTCACACTAGTGTTGTATCTGCTGTGGCTATATCCAGTGATTCAGAGTTCATCGTATCGGGAAGTGCAGATAATACGGTGAGACTATGGGACGTCAAGACAGGTACCTGTAAGACCATGAGTGGTCACACTAGTGTTGTATATGCTGTGGCTATATCCAGTGATTCAGAGTTCATCGTATCGGGAAGTCATGATTATACGGTGAGACTATGGGACGTCAAGACAGGTACCTGTAAGACCATGAATGGTCACACTAGTTATGTATATGCTGTGGCTATATCCAGTGATTCAGAGTTCATCGTATCGGGAAGTTGAGATAAGACGGTGAGACTATGGGACGTCAAGACAGGTACCTGTAAGACCATGAGTGGTCACACAGATTATCTAAGATCTGTGGCTATATCCAGTGATTCAGAGTTCATCGTATCGGGAAGTAGAGATAAGACGGTGAGACTATGGGACGTCAAGACAGGTACCTGTAAGACCATGAGTGGTCACACTAGTGTTGTATCTGCTGTGGCTATATCCAGTGATTCAGAGTTCATCGTATCGGGAAGTTGAGTTAAGACGGTGAGACCATGGGACGTCAAGACAGGTACCTGTAAGACCATGAGTGGTCACACTAGTGTTGTATCATCTGTGGCTATATCCAGTGATTCAGAGTTCATCGTATCGGGAAGTTGAGATAAGACGGTGAGACTATGGGACGTCAAGACAGGTACCTGTAAGACCATGAGTGGTCACACGGATTCTGTATGATCTGGGGCTATATCCAGTGATTCAGAGTTCATCGTATCGGGAAGTTAAGATAATACGGTGAGACTATGGGACGTCAAGACAGGTACCTGTAAGACCATGAGTGGTCACACTAGTGTTGTATCATCTGTGGCTATATCCAGTGATTCAGAGTTCATCGTATCGGGAAGTTATGATTATACGGTGAGACTATGGGACGTCAAGACAGGTACCTGTAAGACCATGAGTGGTCACACAGATTCTGCATTCTCTGTGGCTATATCCAGTGATTCAGAGTTCATCGTATCGGGAAGTTTAGATAAGACGGTGAGACTATGGGACGTCAAGACAGGTACCTGTAAGACCATGAGTGGTCACACAGATTATCTAAGATCTGTGGCTATATCCAGTGATTCAGAGTTCATCGTATCGGGAAGTAGAGATAAGACGGTGAGACTATGGGACGTCAAGACAGGTACCTGTAAGACCATGAGTGGTCACACTAGTGTTGTATCTGCTGTGGCTATATCCAGTGATTCAGAGTTCATCGTATCGGGAAGTGCAGATAATACGGTGAGACTATGGGACGTCAAGACAGGTACCTGTAAGACCATGAGTGGTCACACTAGTGTTGTATATGCTGTGGCTATATCCAGTGATTCAGAGTTCATCGTATCGGGAAGTTGAGTTAAGACGGTGAGACTATGGGACGTCAAGACAGGTACCTGTAAGACCATGAATGGTCACACTAGTTATGTATATGCTGTGGCTATATCCAGTGATTCAGAGTTCATCGTATCGGGAAGTTGAGATAAGACGGTGAGACTATGGGACGTCAAGACAGGTACCTGTAAGACCATGAGTGGTCACACTAGTGTTGTATGATCTGTGGCTATATCCAGTGATTCAGAGTTCATCGTATCGGGAAGTTGAGTTAAGACGGTGAGACCATGGGCGTCAAGACAGGTACCTGTAAGACCATGAGTGGTCACACTAGTGTTGTATCATCTGTGGCTATATCCAGTGATTCAGAGTTCATCGTATCGGGAAGTTGAGTTAAGACGGTGAGACCATGGGACGTCAAGACAGGTACCTGTAAGACCATGAGTGGTCACACTAGTGTTGTATCATCTGTGGCTATATCCAGTGATTCAGAGTTCATCGTATCGGGAAGTTGAGATAAGACGGTGAGACTATGGGACGTCAAGACAGGTACCTGTAAGACCATGAGTGGTCACACGGATTCTGTATGATCTGGGGCTATATCCAGTGATTCAGAGTTCATCGTATCGGGAAGTTTAGATAAGACGGTGAGACTATGGGACGTCAAGACAGGTACCTGTAAGACCATGAGTGGTCACACTAGTGTTGTATCTGCTGTGGCTATATCCAGTGATTCAGAGTTCATCGTATCGGGAAGTTGAGTTAAGACGGTGAGACTATGGGACGTCAAGACAGGTACCTGTAAGACCATGAGTGGTCACACTAGTGTTGTATCATCTGTGGCTATATCCAGTGATTCAGAGTTCATCGTATCGGGAAGTTGAGATAAGACGGTGAGACTATGGGACGTCAAGACAGGTACCTGTAAGACCATGAGTGGTCACACTAGTTATGTATATGCTGTGGCTATATCCAGTGATTCAGAGTTCATCGTATCGGGAAGTGCAGATTATACGGTGAGACCATGGGACGTCAAGACAGGTACCTGTAAGACCATGAGTGGTCACACTAGTGTTGTATCATCTGTGGCTATATCCAGTGATTCAGAGTTCATCGTATCGGGAAGTTGAGATAAGACGGTGAGACTATGGGACGTCAAGACAGGTACCTGTAAGACCATGAGTGGTCACACGGATTCTGTATGATCTGGGGCTATATCCAGTGATTCAGAGTTCATCGTATCGGGAAGTTAAGATAATACGGTGAGACTATGGGACGTCAAGACAGGTACCTGTAAGACCATGAGTGGTCACACTAGTGTTGTATCATCTGTGGCTATATCCAGTGATTCATAGTTCATCGTATCGTGAAGTGCAGATTATACGGTGAGACTATGGGACGTCAAGACAGGTACCTGTAAGACCATGAGTGGTCACACTAGTGTTGTATCATCTGTGGCTATATCCAGTGATTCAGAGTTCATCGTATCGGGAAGTTATGATAAGACGGTGAGACTATGGGACGTCAAGATAGGTACCTGTAAGACCATGAGTGGTCACACTAGTTCTGTATCATCTGTGGCTATATCCAGTGATTCAGAGTTCATCGTATCGGGAAGTTGAGATAAGACGGTGAGACTATGGGACGTCAAGACAGGTACCTGTAAGACCATGATTGGTCACACGGATTCTGTATGATCTGGGGCTATATCCAGTGATTCAGAGTTCATCGTATCGGGAAGTTGAGATAAGACGGTGAGACTATGGGACGTCAAGACAGGTACCTGTAAGACCATGAGTGGTCACACTAGTTCTGTAAGATCTGTGGCTATATCCAGTGATTCAGAGTTCATCGTATCGGGAAGTTGAGATAAGACGGTGAGACTATGGGACGTCAAGACAGGTACCTGTAAGACCATGAGTGGTCACACTAGTGTTGTATATGCTGTGGCTATATCCAGTGATTCAGAGTTCATCGTATCGGGAAGTTGAGATAATACGGAGAGACTATGGGACGTCAAGACAGGTACCTGTAAGACCATGAGTGGTCACACAGATTCTGTATGATCTGTGGCTATATCCAGTGATTCAGAGTTCATAGTATCGGGAAGTTATGATAAGACGGTGAGACTATGGGACGTCAAGACAGGTACTTGTAAGACCATGAGTGGTCACACTAGTGTTGTATATGCTGTGGCTATATCCAGTGATTCAGAGTTCATCGTATCGGGAAGTTGAGTTAAGACGGTGAGACTATGGGACGTCAAGACAGGTACCTGTAAGACCATGAGTGGTCACACTAGTGTTGTATCATCTGTGGCTATATCCAGTGATTCAGAGTTCATCGTATCGGGAAGTTATGATAAGACGGTGAGACTATGGGACGTCAAGATAGGTACCTGTAAGACCATGAGTGGTCACACGGATTCTGTATGATCTGGGGCTATATCCAGTGATTCAGAGTTCATCGTATCGGGAAGTCATGATTATACGGTGAGACTATGGGACGTCAAGACAGGTACCTTTAAGACCATGAGTGGTCACACGGATTCTGTATGATCTGGGGCTATATCCAGTGATTCAGAGTTCATCGTATCGGGAAGTTAAGATAATACGGTGAGACTATGGGACGTCAAGACAGGTACCTGTAAGACCATGAGTGGTCACACTAGTGTTGTATCTGCTGTGGCTATATCCAGTGATTCAGAGTTCATCGTATCGGGAAGTTAAGATAATACGGTGAGACTATGGGACGTCAAGACAGGTACCTGTAAGACCATGAGTGGTCACACTAGTGTTGTATCTGCTGTGGCTATATCCAGTGATTCAGAGTTCATCGTATCGGGAAGTGCAGATAATACGGTGAGACTATGGGACGTCAAGACAGGTACCTGTAAGACCATGAGTGGTCACACAGATTATCTAAGATCTGTGGCTATATCCAGTGATTCAGAGTTCATCGTATCGGGAAGTAGAGATAAGACGGTGAGACTATGGGACGTCAAGACAGGTACCTGTAAGACCATGAGTGGTCACACTAGTGTTGTATCTGCTGTGGCTATATCCAGTGATTCAGAGTTCATCGTATCGGGAAGTTGAGTTAAGACGGTGAGACCATGGGACGTCAAGACAGGTACCTGTAAGACCATGAGTGGTCACACTAGTGTTGTATCATCTGTGGCTATATCCAGTGATTCAGAGTTCATCGTATCGGGAAGTTGAGATAAGACGGTGAGACTATGGGACGTCAAGACAGGTACCTGTAAGACCATGAGTGGTCACACGGATTCTGTATGATCTGGGGCTATATCCAGTGATTCAGAGTTCATCGTATCGGGAAGTGCAGATGAGACGGTGAGACTATGGGACGTCAAGACAGGTACCTGTAAGACCATGAGTGGTCACACGGATTCTGTATATGCTGTGGCTATATCCAGTGATTCAGAGTTCATCGTATCGGGAAGTGCAGATAATACGGTGAGACTATGGGACGTCAAGACAGGTACCTGTAAGACCATGAGTGGTCACACTAGTGTTGTATCATCTGTGGCTATATCCAGTGATTCAGAGTTCATCGTATCGGGAAGTGCAGATAATACGGTGAGACTATGGAACGTCAAGACAGATACCTGTAAGACCATGAGTGGTCACACTAGTTCTGTATCATCTGTGGCTATATCCAGTGATTCAGAGTTCATCGTATCGGGAAGTTGAGATAAGACGGTGAGACTATGGGACGTCAAGACAGGTACCTGTAAGACCATGAGTGGTCACACGGATTCTGTATGATCTGGGGCTATATCCAGTGATTCAGAGTTCATCGTATCGGGAAGTTGAGATAAGACGGTGAGACTATGGGACGTCAAGACAGGTACCTGTAAGACCATGAGTGGTCACACTTGTTCTGTAAGATCTGTGGCTATATCCAGTGATTTAGAGTTCATCGTATCGGGAAGTTGAGATAAGACGGTGAGACTATGGGACGTCAAGACAGGTACCTGTAAGACCATGAGTGGTCACACTAGTGTTGTATATGCTGTGGCTATATCCAGTGATTCAGAGTTCATCGTATCGGGAAGTTGAGATAAGACGGTGAGACTATGGGACGTCAAGACAGGTACCTGTAAGACCATGAGTGGTCACACTAGTTCTGTATCATCTGTGGCTATATCCAGTGATTCAGAGTTCATAGTATCGGGAAGTTATGATAAGACGGTGAGACTATGGGACGTCAAGACAGGTACTTGTAAGACCATGAGTGGTCACACTAGTGTTGTATATGCTGTGGCTATATCCAGTGATTCAGAGTTCATCGTATCGGGAAGTTGAGATAATACGGAGAGACTATGGGACGTCAAGACAGGTACCTGTAAGACCATGAGTGGTCACACAGATTCTGTATGATCTGTGGCTATATCCAGTGATTCAGAGTTCATCGTATCGGGAAGTTGAGTTAAGACGGTGAGACTATGGGACGTCAAGACAGGTACCTGTAAGACCATGAGTGGTCACACTAGTGTTGTATCATCTGTGGCTATATCCAGTGATTCAGAGTTCATCGTATCGGGAAGTGCAGATTATACGGTGAGACTATGGGACGTCAAGACAGGTACCTGTAAGACCATGAGTGGTCACACTAGTGTTGTATATGCTGTGGCTATATCCAGTGATTCAGAGTTCATAGTATCGGGAAGTTGAGATAAGACGGTGAGACTATGGGACGTCAAGACAGGTACCTGTAAGACCATGAGTGGTCACACTAGTTCTGTATCATCTGTGGCTATATCCAGTGATTCAGAGTTCATCGTATCGGGAAGTTGAGTTAAGACGGTGAGACTATGGCACGTCAAGATAGGTACCTGTAAGACCATGAGTGGTCACACTAGTGTTGTATCATCTGTGGCTATATCCAGTGATTCAGAGTTCATCGTATCGGGAAGTAGAGATAAGACGGTGAGACTATGGGACGTCAAGACAGGTACCTGTAAGACCATGAGTGGTCACACTAGTGTTGTATCTGCTGTGGCTATATCCAGTGATTCAGAGTTCATCGTATCGGGAAGTTGAGATAAGACGGTGAGACTATGGGACGTCAAGACAGGTACCTGTAAGACCATGAGTGGTCACACTAGTGTTGTATCTGCTGTGGCTATATCCAGTGATTCAGAGTTCATCATATTGGGAAGTTATGATAATACGGTGAGACTATGGGACGTCAAGACAGGTACCTGTAAGACCATGAGTGGTCACACTAGTGTTGTATCATCTGTGGCTATATCCAGTGATTCAGAGTTCATCGTATCGGGAAGTCATGATTATACGGTGAGACTATGGGACGTCAAGACAGGTACCTGTAAGACCATGAGTGGTCACACTAGTGTTGTATCATCTGTGGCTATATCCAGTGATTCAGAGTTCATCGTATCGGGAAGTGCAGATAATACGGTGAGACTATGGAACGTCAAGACAGGTACCTGTAAGACCATGAGTGGTCACACTAGTGTTGTATCATCTGTGGCTATATCCAGTGATTCAGAGTTCATCGTATCGGGAAGTGCAGATAATACGGTGAGACTATGGAACGTCAAGACAGGTACCTGTAAGACCATGAGTGGTCACACTAGTGTTGTATCATCTGTGGCTATATCCAGTGATTCAGAGTTCATCGTATCGGGAAGTGCAGATGAGACGGTGAGACTATGGGACGTCAAGACAGGTACCTGTAAGACCATGAGTGGTCACACTAGTGTTGTATCATCTGTGGCTATATCCAGTGATTCAGAGTTCATCATATTGGGAAGTTATGATAATACGGTGAGACTATGGAACGTCAAGACAGGTACCTGTAAGACCATGAGTGGTCACACTAGTGTTGTATCATCTGTGGCTATATCCAGTGATTCAGAGTTCATCGTATCGGGAAGTAGAGATAAGACGGTGAGACTATGGGACGTCAAGACAGGTACCTGTAAGACCATGAGTGGTCACACTAGTGTTGTATCTGCTGTGGCTATATCCAGTGATTCAGAGTTCATCGTATCGGGAAGTTGAGTTAAGACGGTGAGACCATGGGACGTCAAGACAGGTACCTGTAAGACCATGAGTGGTCACACTAGTGTTGTATCTGCTGTGGCTATATCCAGTGATTCAGAGTTCATCGTATCGGGAAGTTGAGTTAAGACGGTGAGACCATGGGACGTCAAGACAGGTACCTGTAAGACCATGAGTGGTCACACTAGTGTTGTATCATCTGTGGCTATATCCAGTGATTCAGAGTTCATCGTATCGGGAAGTTGAGATAAGACGGTGAGACTATGGGACGTCAAGACAGGTACCTGTAAGACCATGAGTGGTCACACGGATTCTGTATGATCTGGGGCTATATCCAGTGATTCAGAGTTCATCGTATCGGGAAGTTAAGATAATACGGTGAGACTATGGGACGTCAAGACAGGTACCTGTAAGACCATGAGTGGTCACACTAGTGTTGTATCATCTGTGGCTATATCCAGTGATTCAGAGTTCATCGTATCGGGAAGTGCAGATAATACGGTGAGACTATGGGACGTCAAGACAGGTACCTGTAAGACCATGAGTGGTCACACTAGTGTTGTATCATCTGTGGCTATATCCAGTGATTCAGAGTTCATCGTATCGGGAAGTGCAGATAATACGGTGAGACTATGGAACGTCAAGACAGGTACCTGTAAGACCATGAGTGGTCACACTAGTTATGTATGATCTGTGGCTATATCCAGTGATTCAGAGTTCATCGTATCGGGAAGTGCAGATAATACGGTGAGACTATGGGACGTCAAGACAGGTACCTGTAAGACCATGAGTGGTCACACTAGTGTTGTATCTGCTGTGGCTATATCCAGTGATTCAGAGTTCATCGTATCGGGAAGTTGAGTTAAGACGGTGAGACCATGGGACGTCAAGACAGGTACCTGTAAGACCATGAGTGGTCACACTAGTGTTGTATCATCTGTGGCTATATCCAGTGATTCAGAGTTCATCGTATCGGGAAGTTAAGATAATACGGTGAGACTATGGGACGTCAAGACAGGTACCTGTAAGACCATGAGTGGTCACACTAGTGTTGTATCTGCTGTGGCTATATCCAGTGATTCAGAGTTCATCGTATCGGGAAGTTGAGTTAAGACGGTGAGACCATGGGACGTCAAGACAGGTACCTGTAAGACCATGAGTGGTCACACTAGTGTTGTATCATCTGTGGCTATATCCAGTGATTCAGAGTTCATCGTATCGGGAAGTGCAGATGAGACGGTGAGACTATGGGACGTCAAGACAGGTACCTGTAAGACCATGAGTGGTCACACTAGTGTTGTATCATCTGTGGCTATATCCAGTGATTCAGAGTTCATCGTATCGGGAAGTAGAGATAAGACGGTGAGACTATGGGACGTCAAGACAGGTACCTGTAAGACCATGAGTGGTCACACTAGTGTTGTATCTGCTGTGGCTATATCCAGTGATTCAGAGTTCATCGTATCGGGAAGTTGAGTTAAGACGGTGAGACCATGGGACGTCAAGACAGGTACCTGTAAGACCATGAGTGGTCACACTAGTGTTGTATCATCTGTGGCTATATCCAGTGATTCAGAGTTCATCGTATCGGGAAGTTAAGATAATACGGTGAGACTATGGGACGTCAAGACAGGTACCTGTAAGACCATGAGTGGTCACACTAGTGTTGTATCTGCTGTGGCTATATCCAGTGATTCAGAGTTCATCGTATCGGGAAGTTGAGTTAAGACGGTGAGACCATGGGACGTCAAGACAGGTACCTGTAAGACCATGAGTGGTCACACTAGTGTTGTATCATCTGTGGCTATATCCAGTGATTCAGAGTTCATCGTATCGGGAAGTTGAGATAAGACGGTGAGACTATGGGACGTCAAGACAGGTACCTGTAAGACCATGAGTGGTCACACGGATTCTGTATGATCTGGGGCTATATCCAGTGATTCAGAGTTCATCGTATCGGGAAGTTAAGATAATACGGTGAGACTATGGGACGTCAAGACAGGTACCTGTAAGACCATGAGTGGTCACACTAGTGTTGTATCATCTGTGGCTATATCCAGTGATTCAGAGTTCATCGTATCGGGAAGTGCAGATAATACGGTGAGACTATGGGACGTCAAGACAGGTACCTGTAAGACCATGAGTGGTCACACTAGTGTTGTATATGCTGTGGCTATATCCAGTGATTCAGAGTTCATCGTATCGGGAAGTTGAGTTAAGACGGTGAGACTATGGGACGTCAAGACAGATACCTGTAAGACCATGAATGGTCACACTAGTTATGTATATGCTGTGGCTATATCCAGTGATTCAGAGTTCATCGTATCGGGAAGTTGAGATAAGACGGTGAGACTATGGGACGTCAAGACAGGTACCTGTAAGACCATGAGTGGTCACACAGATTATCTAAGATCTGTGGCTATATCCAGTGATTCAGAGTTCATCGTATCGGGAAGTTGAGTTAAGACGGTGAGACCATGGGACGTCAAGACAGGTACCTGTAAGACCATGAGTGGTCACACTAGTGTTGTATCATCTGTGGCTATATCCAGTGATTCAGAGTTCATCGTATCGGGAAGTTGAGATAAGACGGTGAGACTATGGGACGTCAAGACAGGTACCTGTAAGACCATGAGTGGTCACACTAGTTCTGTATCATCTGTGGCTATATCCAGTGATTCAGAGTTCATAGTATCGGGAAGTTGAGATAAGACGGTGAGACTATGGGACGTCAAGACAGGTACCTGTAAGACCATGAGTGGTCACACTAGTGTTGTATATGCTGTGGCTATATCCAGTGATTCAGAGTTCATCGTATCGGCAAGTTATGATTATACGGTGAGACTATGGGACGTCAAGACAGATACCTGTAAGACCATGAGTGGTCACACTAGTTCTGTATCATCTGTGGCTATATCCAGTGATTCAGAGTTCATCGTATCGGGAAGTTGAGATAAGACGGTGAGACTATGGGACGTCAAGACAGGTACCTGTAAGACCATGAGTGGTCACACGGATTCTGTATCATCTATGGCTATATCCAGTGATTCAGAGTTCATCGTATCGGGAAGTTATGATTATACGGTGAGACTATGGGACGTCAAGATAGGTACCTGTAAGACCATGAGTGGTCACACTAGTGTTGTATCATCTGTGGCTATATCCAGTGATTCAGAGTTCATCGTATCGGGAAGTGCAGATAAGACGGTGAGACTATGGGACGTCAAGACAGGTACCTGTAAGACCATGAGTGGTCACACAGATTATGTAAGATCTGTGGCTATATCCAGTGATTCAGAGTTCATCGTATCGGGAAGTAGAGATAAGACGGTGAGACTATGGGACGTCAAGACAGGTACCTGTAAGACCATGAGTGGTCACACTAGTTCTGTATCATCTGTGGCTATATCCAGTGATTCAGAGTTCATAGTATCGGGAAGTTATGATAAGACGGTGAGACTATGGGACGTCAAGACAGGTACCTGTAAGACCATGAGTGGTCACACTAGTGTTGTATCATCTGTGGCTATATCCAGTGATTCAGAGTTCATCGTATCGTGAAGTGCAGATTATACGGTGAGACTATGGGACGTCAAGACAGGTACCTGTAAGACCATGAGTGGTCACACTAGTGTTGTATCATCTGTGGCTATATCCAGTGATTCAGAGTTCATCGTATCGGGAAGTGCAGATAATACGGTGAGACTATGGGACGTCAAGACAGGTACCTGTAAGACCATGAGTGGTCACACTAGTGTTGTATATGCTGTGGCTATATCCAGTGATTCAGAGTTCATCGTATCGGGAAGTTGAGTTAAGACGGTGAGACTATGGGACGTCAAGACAGATACCTGTAAGACCATGAATGGTCACACTAGTTATGTATATGCTGTGGCTATATCCAGTGATTCAGAGTTCATCGTATCGGGAAGTTGAGATAAGACGGTGAGACTATGGGACGTCAAGACAGGTACCTGTAAGACCATGAGTGGTCACACAGATTATCTAAGATCTGTGGCTATATCCAGTGATTCAGAGTTCATCGTATCGGGAAGTTGAGTTAAGACGGTGAGACCATGGGACGTCAAGACAGGTACCTGTAAGACCATGAGTGGTCACACTAGTGTTGTATCATCTGTGGCTATATCCAGTGATTCAGAGTTCATCGTATCGGGAAGTTGAGATAAGACGGTGAGACTATGGGACGTCAAGACAGGTACCTGTAAGACCATGAGTGGTCACACTAGTTCTGTATCATCTGTGGCTATATCCAGTGATTCAGAGTTCATAGTATCGGGAAGTTGAGATAAGACGGTGAGACTATGGGACGTCAAGACAGGTACCTGTAAGACCATGAGTGGTCACACTAGTGTTGTATATGCTGTGGCTATATCCAGTGATTCAGAGTTCATCGTATCGGCAAGTTATGATTATACGGTGAGACTATGGGACGTCAAGACAGATACCTGTAAGACCATGAGTGGTCACACTAGTTCTGTATCATCTGTGGCTATATCCAGTGATTCAGAGTTCATCGTATCGGGAAGTTGAGATAAGACGGTGAGACTATGGGACGTCAAGACAGGTACCTGTAAGACCATGAGTGGTCACACGGATTCTGTATCATCTATGGCTATATCCAGTGATTCAGAGTTCATCGTATCGGGAAGTTATGATTATACGGTGAGACTATGGGACGTCAAGATAGGTACCTGTAAGACCATGAGTGGTCACACTAGTGTTGTATCATCTGTGGCTATATCCAGTGATTCAGAGTTCATCGTATCGGGAAGTGCAGATAAGACGGTGAGACTATGGGACGTCAAGACAGGTACCTGTAAGACCATGAGTGGTCACACAGATTATGTAAGATCTGTGGCTATATCCAGTGATTCAGAGTTCATCGTATCGGGAAGTAGAGATAAGACGGTGAGACTATGGGACGTCAAGACAGGTACCTGTAAGACCATGAGTGGTCACACTAGTTCTGTATCATCTGTGGCTATATCCAGTGATTCAGAGTTCATAGTATCGGGAAGTTATGATAAGACGGTGAGACTATGGGACGTCAAGACAGGTACCTGTAAGACCATGAGTGGTCACACTAGTGTTGTATCATCTGTGGCTATATCCAGTGATTCAGAGTTCATCGTATCGTGAAGTGCAGATTATACGGTGAGACTATGGGACGTCAAGACAGGTACCTGTAAGACCATGAGTGGTCACACTAGTGTTGTATCATCTGTGGCTATATCCAGTGATTCAGAGTTCATCGTATCGGGAAGTTATGATAAGACGGTGAGACTATGGGACGTCAAGATAGGTACCTGTAAGACCATGAGTGGTCACACAGATTCTGTATGATCTGGGGCTATATCCAGTGATTCAGAGTTCATCGTATCGGGAAGTTGAGTTAAGACGGTGAGACTATGGCACGTCAAGACAGGTACCTGTAAGACCATGAGTGGTCACACTAGTTATGTATATGCTGTGGCTATATCCAGTGATTCAGAGTTCATAGTATCGGGAAGTTATGATAATACGGTGAGACTATGGGACGTCAAGACAGGTACCTGTAAGACCATGAGTGGTCACACTAGTTCTGTATCATCTGTGGCTATATCCAGTGATTCAGAGTTCATCGTATCGGGAAGTGCAGATAATACGGTGAGACTATGGAACGTCAAGACAGGTACCTGTAAGACCATGAGTGGTCACACTAGTGTTGTATCTGCTGTGGCTATATCCAGTGATTCAGAGTTCATCGTATCGGGAAGTTGAGATAAGACGGTGAGACTATGGGACGTCAAGATAGGTACCTGTAAGACCATGAGTGGTCACACTAGTGTTGTATCATCTGTGGCTATATCCAGTGATTCAGAGTTCATCGTATCGGGAAGTGCAGATAAGACGGTGAGACTATGGGACGTCAAGACAGGTACCTGTAAGACCATGAGTGGTCACACTAGTGTTGTATATGCTGTGGCTATATCCAGTGATTCAGAGTTCATCGTATCGGGAAGTTGAGATAAGACGGTGAGACTATGGGACGTCAAGACAGGTACCTGTAAGACCATGAGTGGTCACACTAGTTCTGTATCATCTGTGGCTATATCCAGTGATTCAGAGTTCATCGTATCGGGAAGTTGAGTTAAGACGGTGAGACTATGGCACGTCAAGATAGGTACCTGTAAGACCATGAGTGGTCACACTAGTTCTGTATCATCTGTGGCTATATCCAGTGATTCAGAGTTCATCGTATCGGGAAGTTGAGATAAGACGGTGAGACTATGGGACGTCAAGACAGGTACCTGTAAGACCATGAGTGGTCACACTAGTGTTGTATCATCTGTGGCTATATCCAGTGATTCAGAGTTCATCGTATCGGGAAGTAGAGATAAGAAGGTGAGACTATGGGACGTCAAGACAGGTACCTGTAAGACCATGAGTGGTCACACTAGTGTTGTATCTGCTGTGGCTATATCCAGTGATTCAGAGTTCATCGTATCGTGAAGTGCAGATTATACGGTGAGACTATGGGACGTCAAGACAGGTACCTGTAAGACCATGAGTGGTCACACTAGTTATGTATATGCTGTGGCTATATCCAGTGATTCAGAGTTCATCGTATCGGGAAGTTGAGATAAGACGGTGAGACTATGGAACGTCAAGACAGGTACCTGTAAGACCATGAGTGGTCACACTAGTGTTGTATCTGCTGTGGCTATATCCAGTGATTCAGAGTTCATCGTATCGGGAAGTTGAGATAATACGGAGAGACTATGGGACGTCAAGACAGGTACCTGTAAGACCATGAGTGGTCACACAGATTCTGTATGATCTGTGGCTATATCCAGTGATTCAGAGTTCATCGTATCGGGAAGTTGAGTTAAGACGGTGAGACTATGGGACGTCAAGACAGGTACCTGTAAGACCATGAGTGGTCACACTAGTGTTGTATCATCTGTGGCTATATCCAGTGATTCAGAGTTCATCGTATCGGGAAGTGCAGATTATACGGTGAGACTATGGGACGTCAAGACAGGTACCTGTAAGACCATGAGTGGTCACACTAGTGTTGTATATGCTGTGGCTATATCCAGTGATTCAGAGTTCATAGTATCGGGAAGTTGAGATAAGACGGTGAGACTATGGGACGTCAAGACAGGTACCTGTAAGACCATGAGTGGTCACACTAGTTCTGTATCATCTGTGGCTATATCCAGTGATTCAGAGTTCATCGTATCGGGAAGTTGAGTTAAGACGGTGAGACTATGGCACGTCAAGATAGGTACCTGTAAGACCATGAGTGGTCACACTAGTGTTGTATCATCTGTGGCTATATCCAGTGATTCAGAGTTCATCGTATCGGGAAGTAGAGATAAGACGGTGAGACTATGGGACGTCAAGACAGGTACCTGTAAGACCATGAGTGGTCACACTAGTGTTGTATCTGCTGTGGCTATATCCAGTGATTCAGAGTTCATCGTATCGGGAAGTTGAGATAAGACGGTGAGACTATGGGACGTCAAGACAGGTACCTGTAAGACCATGAGTGGTCACACTAGTGTTGTATCTGCTGTGGCTATATCCAGTGATTCAGAGTTCATCATATTGGGAAGTTATGATAATACGGTGAGACTATGGGACGTCAAGACAGGTACCTGTAAGACCATGAGTGGTCACACTAGTGTTGTATCATCTGTGGCTATATCCAGTGATTCAGAGTTCATCGTATCGGGAAGTCATGATTATACGGTGAGACTATGGGACGTCAAGACAGGTACCTGTAAGACCATGAGTGGTCACACTAGTGTTGTATCATCTGTGGCTATATCCAGTGATTCAGAGTTCATCGTATCGGGAAGTGCAGATAATACGGTGAGACTATGGAACGTCAAGACAGGTACCTGTAAGACCATGAGTGGTCACACTAGTGTTGTATCATCTGTGGCTATATCCAGTGATTCAGAGTTCATCGTATCGGGAAGTGCAGATAATACGGTGAGACTATGGAACGTCAAGACAGGTACCTGTAAGACCATGAGTGGTCACACTAGTGTTGTATCATCTGTGGCTATATCCAGTGATTCAGAGTTCATCGTATCGGGAAGTGCAGATGAGACGGTGAGACTATGGGACGTCAAGACAGGTACCTGTAAGACCATGAGTGGTCACACTAGTGTTGTATCATCTGTGGCTATATCCAGTGATTCAGAGTTCATCATATTGGGAAGTTATGATAATACGGTGAGACTATGGAACGTCAAGACAGGTACCTGTAAGACCATGAGTGGTCACACTAGTGTTGTATCATCTGTGGCTATATCCAGTGATTCAGAGTTCATCGTATCGGGAAGTAGAGATAAGACGGTGAGACTATGGGACGTCAAGACAGGTACCTGTAAGACCATGAGTGGTCACACTAGTGTTGTATCTGCTGTGGCTATATCCAGTGATTCAGAGTTCATCGTATCGGGAAGTTGAGTTAAGACGGTGAGACCATGGGACGTCAAGACAGGTACCTGTAAGACCATGAGTGGTCACACTAGTGTTGTATCTGCTGTGGCTATATCCAGTGATTCAGAGTTCATCGTATCGGGAAGTTGAGTTAAGACGGTGAGACCATGGGACGTCAAGACAGGTACCTGTAAGACCATGAGTGGTCACACTAGTGTTGTATCATCTGTGGCTATATCCAGTGATTCAGAGTTCATCGTATCGGGAAGTTGAGATAAGACGGTGAGACTATGGGACGTCAAGACAGGTACCTGTAAGACCATGAGTGGTCACACGGATTCTGTATGATCTGGGGCTATATCCAGTGATTCAGAGTTCATCGTATCGGGAAGTTAAGATAATACGGTGAGACTATGGGACGTCAAGACAGGTACCTGTAAGACCATGAGTGGTCACACTAGTGTTGTATCATCTGTGGCTATATCCAGTGATTCAGAGTTCATCGTATCGGGAAGTGCAGATAATACGGTGAGACTATGGGACGTCAAGACAGGTACCTGTAAGACCATGAGTGGTCACACTAGTGTTGTATCATCTGTGGCTATATCCAGTGATTCAGAGTTCATCGTATCGGGAAGTGCAGATAATACGGTGAGACTATGGAACGTCAAGACAGGTACCTGTAAGACCATGAGTGGTCACACTAGTTATGTATGATCTGTGGCTATATCCAGTGATTCAGAGTTCATCGTATCGGGAAGTGCAGATAATACGGTGAGACTATGGGACGTCAAGACAGGTACCTGTAAGACCATGAGTGGTCACACTAGTGTTGTATCTGCTGTGGCTATATCCAGTGATTCAGAGTTCATCGTATCGGGAAGTTGAGTTAAGACGGTGAGACCATGGGACGTCAAGACAGGTACCTGTAAGACCATGAGTGGTCACACTAGTGTTGTATCATCTGTGGCTATATCCAGTGATTCAGAGTTCATCGTATCGGGAAGTTAAGATAATACGGTGAGACTATGGGACGTCAAGACAGGTACCTGTAAGACCATGAGTGGTCACACTAGTGTTGTATCTGCTGTGGCTATATCCAGTGATTCAGAGTTCATCGTATCGGGAAGTTGAGTTAAGACGGTGAGACCATGGGACGTCAAGACAGGTACCTGTAAGACCATGAGTGGTCACACTAGTGTTGTATCATCTGTGGCTATATCCAGTGATTCAGAGTTCATCGTATCGGGAAGTGCAGATGAGACGGTGAGACTATGGGACGTCAAGACAGGTACCTGTAAGACCATGAGTGGTCACACTAGTGTTGTATCATCTGTGGCTATATCCAGTGATTCAGAGTTCATCGTATCGGGAAGTAGAGATAAGACGGTGAGACTATGGGACGTCAAGACAGGTACCTGTAAGACCATGAGTGGTCACACTAGTGTTGTATCTGCTGTGGCTATATCCAGTGATTCAGAGTTCATCGTATCGGGAAGTTGAGTTAAGACGGTGAGACCATGGGACGTCAAGACAGGTACCTGTAAGACCATGAGTGGTCACACTAGTGTTGTATCATCTGTGGCTATATCCAGTGATTCAGAGTTCATCGTATCGGGAAGTTAAGATAATACGGTGAGACTATGGGACGTCAAGACAGGTACCTGTAAGACCATGAGTGGTCACACTAGTGTTGTATCTGCTGTGGCTATATCCAGTGATTCAGAGTTCATCGTATCGGGAAGTTGAGTTAAGACGGTGAGACCATGGGACGTCAAGACAGGTACCTGTAAGACCATGAGTGGTCACACTAGTGTTGTATCATCTGTGGCTATATCCAGTGATTCAGAGTTCATCGTATCGGGAAGTTGAGATAAGACGGTGAGACTATGGGACGTCAAGACAGGTACCTGTAAGACCATGAGTGGTCACACGGATTCTGTATGATCTGGGGCTATATCCAGTGATTCAGAGTTCATCGTATCGGGAAGTTAAGATAATACGGTGAGACTATGGGACGTCAAGACAGGTACCTGTAAGACCATGAGTGGTCACACTAGTGTTGTATCATCTGTGGCTATATCCAGTGATTCAGAGTTCATCGTATCGGGAAGTGCAGATAATACGGTGAGACTATGGGACGTCAAGACAGGTACCTGTAAGACCATGAGTGGTCACACTAGTGTTGTATATGCTGTGGCTATATCCAGTGATTCAGAGTTCATCGTATCGGGAAGTTGAGTTAAGACGGTGAGACTATGGGACGTCAAGACAGATACCTGTAAGACCATGAATGGTCACACTAGTTATGTATATGCTGTGGCTATATCCAGTGATTCAGAGTTCATCGTATCGGGAAGTTGAGATAAGACGGTGAGACTATGGGACGTCAAGACAGGTACCTGTAAGACCATGAGTGGTCACACAGATTATCTAAGATCTGTGGCTATATCCAGTGATTCAGAGTTCATCGTATCGGGAAGTTGAGTTAAGACGGTGAGACCATGGGACGTCAAGACAGGTACCTGTAAGACCATGAGTGGTCACACTAGTGTTGTATCATCTGTGGCTATATCCAGTGATTCAGAGTTCATCGTATCGGGAAGTTGAGATAAGACGGTGAGACTATGGGACGTCAAGACAGGTACCTGTAAGACCATGAGTGGTCACACTAGTTCTGTATCATCTGTGGCTATATCCAGTGATTCAGAGTTCATAGTATCGGGAAGTTGAGATAAGACGGTGAGACTATGGGACGTCAAGACAGGTACCTGTAAGACCATGAGTGGTCACACTAGTGTTGTATATGCTGTGGCTATATCCAGTGATTCAGAGTTCATCGTATCGGCAAGTTATGATTATACGGTGAGACTATGGGACGTCAAGACAGATACCTGTAAGACCATGAGTGGTCACACTAGTTCTGTATCATCTGTGGCTATATCCAGTGATTCAGAGTTCATCGTATCGGGAAGTTGAGATAAGACGGTGAGACTATGGGACGTCAAGACAGGTACCTGTAAGACCATGAGTGGTCACACGGATTCTGTATCATCTATGGCTATATCCAGTGATTCAGAGTTCATCGTATCGGGAAGTTATGATTATACGGTGAGACTATGGGACGTCAAGATAGGTACCTGTAAGACCATGAGTGGTCACACTAGTGTTGTATCATCTGTGGCTATATCCAGTGATTCAGAGTTCATCGTATCGGGAAGTGCAGATAAGACGGTGAGACTATGGGACGTCAAGACAGGTACCTGTAAGACCATGAGTGGTCACACAGATTATGTAAGATCTGTGGCTATATCCAGTGATTCAGAGTTCATCGTATCGGGAAGTAGAGATAAGACGGTGAGACTATGGGACGTCAAGACAGGTACCTGTAAGACCATGAGTGGTCACACTAGTTCTGTATCATCTGTGGCTATATCCAGTGATTCAGAGTTCATAGTATCGGGAAGTTATGATAAGACGGTGAGACTATGGGACGTCAAGACAGGTACCTGTAAGACCATGAGTGGTCACACTAGTGTTGTATCATCTGTGGCTATATCCAGTGATTCAGAGTTCATCGTATCGTGAAGTGCAGATTATACGGTGAGACTATGGGACGTCAAGACAGGTACCTGTAAGACCATGAGTGGTCACACTAGTGTTGTATCATCTGTGGCTATATCCAGTGATTCAGAGTTCATCGTATCGGGAAGTGCAGATAATACGGTGAGACTATGGGACGTCAAGACAGGTACCTGTAAGACCATGAGTGGTCACACTAGTGTTGTATATGCTGTGGCTATATCCAGTGATTCAGAGTTCATCGTATCGGGAAGTTGAGTTAAGACGGTGAGACTATGGGACGTCAAGACAGATACCTGTAAGACCATGAATGGTCACACTAGTTATGTATATGCTGTGGCTATATCCAGTGATTCAGAGTTCATCGTATCGGGAAGTTGAGATAAGACGGTGAGACTATGGGACGTCAAGACAGGTACCTGTAAGACCATGAGTGGTCACACAGATTATCTAAGATCTGTGGCTATATCCAGTGATTCAGAGTTCATCGTATCGGGAAGTTGAGTTAAGACGGTGAGACCATGGGACGTCAAGACAGGTACCTGTAAGACCATGAGTGGTCACACTAGTGTTGTATCATCTGTGGCTATATCCAGTGATTCAGAGTTCATCGTATCGGGAAGTTGAGATAAGACGGTGAGACTATGGGACGTCAAGACAGGTACCTGTAAGACCATGAGTGGTCACACTAGTTCTGTATCATCTGTGGCTATATCCAGTGATTCAGAGTTCATAGTATCGGGAAGTTGAGATAAGACGGTGAGACTATGGGACGTCAAGACAGGTACCTGTAAGACCATGAGTGGTCACACTAGTGTTGTATATGCTGTGGCTATATCCAGTGATTCAGAGTTCATCGTATCGGCAAGTTATGATTATACGGTGAGACTATGGGACGTCAAGACAGATACCTGTAAGACCATGAGTGGTCACACTAGTTCTGTATCATCTGTGGCTATATCCAGTGATTCAGAGTTCATCGTATCGGGAAGTTGAGATAAGACGGTGAGACTATGGGACGTCAAGACAGGTACCTGTAAGACCATGAGTGGTCACACGGATTCTGTATCATCTATGGCTATATCCAGTGATTCAGAGTTCATCGTATCGGGAAGTTATGATTATACGGTGAGACTATGGGACGTCAAGATAGGTACCTGTAAGACCATGAGTGGTCACACTAGTGTTGTATCATCTGTGGCTATATCCAGTGATTCAGAGTTCATCGTATCGGGAAGTGCAGATAAGACGGTGAGACTATGGGACGTCAAGACAGGTACCTGTAAGACCATGAGTGGTCACACAGATTATGTAAGATCTGTGGCTATATCCAGTGATTCAGAGTTCATCGTATCGGGAAGTAGAGATAAGACGGTGAGACTATGGGACGTCAAGACAGGTACCTGTAAGACCATGAGTGGTCACACTAGTTCTGTATCATCTGTGGCTATATCCAGTGATTCAGAGTTCATAGTATCGGGAAGTTATGATAAGACGGTGAGACTATGGGACGTCAAGACAGGTACCTGTAAGACCATGAGTGGTCACACTAGTGTTGTATCATCTGTGGCTATATCCAGTGATTCAGAGTTCATCGTATCGTGAAGTGCAGATTATACGGTGAGACTATGGGACGTCAAGACAGGTACCTGTAAGACCATGAGTGGTCACACTAGTGTTGTATCATCTGTGGCTATATCCAGTGATTCAGAGTTCATCGTATCGGGAAGTTATGATAAGACGGTGAGACTATGGGACGTCAAGATAGGTACCTGTAAGACCATGAGTGGTCACACAGATTCTGTATGATCTGGGGCTATATCCAGTGATTCAGAGTTCATCGTATCGGGAAGTTGAGTTAAGACGGTGAGACTATGGCACGTCAAGACAGGTACCTGTAAGACCATGAGTGGTCACACTAGTTATGTATATGCTGTGGCTATATCCAGTGATTCAGAGTTCATAGTATCGGGAAGTTATGATAATACGGTGAGACTATGGGACGTCAAGACAGGTACCTGTAAGACCATGAGTGGTCACACTAGTTCTGTATCATCTGTGGCTATATCCAGTGATTCAGAGTTCATCGTATCGGGAAGTGCAGATAATACGGTGAGACTATGGAACGTCAAGACAGGTACCTGTAAGACCATGAGTGGTCACACTAGTGTTGTATCTGCTGTGGCTATATCCAGTGATTCAGAGTTCATCGTATCGGGAAGTTGAGATAAGACGGTGAGACTATGGGACGTCAAGATAGGTACCTGTAAGACCATGAGTGGTCACACTAGTGTTGTATCATCTGTGGCTATATCCAGTGATTCAGAGTTCATCGTATCGGGAAGTGCAGATAAGACGGTGAGACTATGGGACGTCAAGACAGGTACCTGTAAGACCATGAGTGGTCACACTAGTGTTGTATATGCTGTGGCTATATCCAGTGATTCAGAGTTCATCGTATCGGGAAGTTGAGATAAGACGGTGAGACTATGGGACGTCAAGACAGGTACCTGTAAGACCATGAGTGGTCACACTAGTTCTGTATCATCTGTGGCTATATCCAGTGATTCAGAGTTCATCGTATCGGGAAGTTGAGTTAAGACGGTGAGACTATGGCACGTCAAGATAGGTACCTGTAAGACCATGAGTGGTCACACTAGTTCTGTATCATCTGTGGCTATATCCAGTGATTCAGAGTTCATCGTATCGGGAAGTTGAGATAAGACGGTGAGACTATGGGACGTCAAGACAGGTACCTGTAAGACCATGAGTGGTCACACTAGTGTTGTATCATCTGTGGCTATATCCAGTGATTCAGAGTTCATCGTATCGGGAAGTAGAGATAAGAAGGTGAGACTATGGGACGTCAAGACAGGTACCTGTAAGACCATGAGTGGTCACACTAGTGTTGTATCTGCTGTGGCTATATCCAGTGATTCAGAGTTCATCGTATCGTGAAGTGCAGATTATACGGTGAGACTATGGGACGTCAAGACAGGTACCTGTAAGACCATGAGTGGTCACACTAGTTATGTATATGCTGTGGCTATATCCAGTGATTCAGAGTTCATCGTATCGGGAAGTTGAGATAAGACGGTGAGACTATGGAACGTCAAGACAGGTACCTGTAAGACCATGAGTGGTCACACTAGTGTTGTATCTGCTGTGGCTATATCCAGTGATTCAGAGTTCATCGTATCGGGAAGTTGAGATAAGACGGTGAGACTATGGGACGTCAAGATAGGTACCTGTAAGACCATGAGTGGTCACACTAGTGTTGTATCATCTGTGGCTATATCCAGTGATTCAGAGTTCATCGTATCGGGAAGTGCAGATAAGACGGTGAGACTATGGGACGTCAAGACAGGTACCTGTAAGACCATGAGTGGTCACACTAGTGTTGTATATGCTGTGGCTATATCCAGTGATTCAGAGTTCATCGTATCGGGAAGTTGAGATAAGACGGTGAGACTATGGGACGTCAAGACAGGTACCTGTAAGACCATGAGTGGTCACACTAGTTCTGTATCATCTGTGGCTATATCCAGTGATTCAGAGTTCATCGTATCGGGAAGTTGAGTTAAGACGGTGAGACTATGGCACGTCAAGATAGGTACCTGTAAGACCATGAGTGGTCACACTAGTTCTGTATCATCTGTGGCTATATCCAGTGATTCAGAGTTCATCGTATCGGGAAGTTGAGATAAGACGGTGAGACTATGGGACGTCAAGACAGGTACCTGTAAGACCATGAGTGGTCACACTAGTGTTGTATCATCTGTGGCTATATCCAGTGATTCAGAGTTCATCGTATCGGGAAGTAGAGATAAGAAGGTGAGACTATGGGACGTCAAGACAGGTACCTGTAAGACCATGAGTGGTCACACTAGTGTTGTATCTGCTGTGGCTATATCCAGTGATTCAGAGTTCATCGTATCGTGAAGTGCAGATTATACGGTGAGACTATGGGACGTCAAGACAGGTACCTGTAAGACCATGAGTGGTCACACTAGTTATGTATATGCTGTGGCTATATCCAGTGATTCAGAGTTCATCGTATCGGGAAGTTGAGATAAGACGGTGAGACTATGGAACGTCAAGACAGGTACCTGTAAGACCATGAGTGGTCACACTAGTGTTGTATCATCTGTGGCTATATCCAGTGATTCAGAGTTCATCGTATCGGGAAGTGCAGATAATACGGTGAGACTATGGGACGTCAAGACAGGTACCTGTAAGACCATGAGTGGTCACACTAGTGTTGTATCATCTGTGGCTATATCCAGTGATTCAGAGTTCATCGTATCGGGAAGTGCAGATAATACGGTGAGACTATGGAACGTCAAGACAGGTACCTGTAAGACCATGAGTGGTCACACTAGTGTTGTATCATCTGTGGCTATATCCAGTGATTCAGAGTTCATCGTATCGGGAAGTTGAGATAAGACGGTGAGACTATGGGACGTCAAGACAGGTACCTGTAAGACCATGAGTGGTCACACTAGTTCTGTATCATCTGTGGCTATATCCAGTGATTCAGAGTTCATCGTATCGGGAAGTTGAGATAAGACGGTGAGACTATGGGACGTCAAGACAGGTACCTGTAAGACCATGAGTGGTCACACTAGTGTTGTATCTGCTGTGGCTATATCCAGTGATTCAGAGTTCATCATATTGGGAAGTTATGATAATACGGTGAGACTATGGGACGTCAAGACAGGTACCTGTAAGACCATGAGTGGTCACACTAGTTATGTATATGCTGTGGCTATATCCAGTGATTCAGAGTTCATCGTATCGGGAAGTTGAGATAAGACGGTGAGACTATGGAACGTCAAGACAGGTACCTGTAAGACCATGAGTGGTCACACTAGTGTTGTATCATCTGTGGCTATATCCAGTGATTCAGAGTTCATCGTATCGGGAAGTTGAGATAAGACGGTGAGACTATGGGACGTCAAGACAGGTACCTGTAAGACCATGAGTGGTCACACTAGTTATGTATATGCTGTGGCTATATCCAGTGATTCAGAGTTCATCGTATCGGGAAGTGCAGATAATACGGTGAGACTATGGAACGTCAAGACAGGTACCTGTAAGACCATGAGTGGTCACACTAGTGTTGTATCATCTGTGGCTATATCCAGTGATTCAGAGTTCATCGTATCGGGAAGTCATGATTATACGGTGAGACTATGGGACGTCAAGACAGGTACCTGTAAGACCATGAGTGGTCACACTAGTGTTGTATCATCTGTGGCTATATCCAGTGATTCAGAGTTCATCGTATCGGGAAGTGCAGATAATACGGTGAGACTATGGAACGTCAAGACAGGTACCTGTAAGACCATGAGTGGTCACACTAGTGTTGTATCATCTGTGGCTATATCCAGTGATTCAGAGTTCATCGTATCGGGAAGTGCAGATAATACGGTGAGACTATGGAACGTCAAGACAGGTACCTGTAAGACCATGAGTGGTCACACTAGTGTTGTATCATCTGTGGCTATATCCAGTGATTCAGAGTTCATCGTATCGGGAAGTAGAGATAAGACGGTGAGACTATGGGACGTCAAGATAGGTACCTGTAAGACCATGAGTGGTCACACAGATTCTGTATGATCTGGGGCTATATCCAGTGATTCAGAGTTCATCGTATCGGGAAGTTGAGTTAAGACGGTGAGACTATGGCACGTCAAGACAGGTACCTGTAAGACCATGAGTGGTCACACTAGTTATGTATATGCTGTGGCTATATCCAGTGATTCAGAGTTCATAGTATCGGGAAGTTATGATAATACGGTGAGACTATGGCACGTCAAGACAGGTACCTGTAAGACCATGAGTGGTCACACTAGTGTTGTATCATCTGTGGCTATATCCAGTGATTCAGAGTTCATCGTATCGGGAAGTCATGATTATACGGTGAGACTATGGGACGTCAAGACAGGTACCTGTAAGACCATGAGTGGTCACACAGATTCTGTATGATCTGGGGCTATATCCAGTGATTCAGAGTTCATCGTATCGGGAAGTTGAGTTAAGACGGTGAGACTATGGGACGTCAAGACAGGTACCTGTAAGACCATGAGTGGTCACACTAGTGTTGTATCATCTGTGGCTATATCCAGTGATTCAGAGTTCATCGTATCGGGAAGTTGAGTTAAGACGGTGAGACTATGGGACGTCAAGACAGGTACCTGTAAGACCATGAGTGGTCACACTAGTGTTGTATCATCTGTGGCTATATCCAGTGATTCAGAGTTCATCGTATCGGGAAGTTGAGATAAGACGGTGAGACTATGGGACGTCAAGACAGGTACCTGTAAGACCATGAGTGGTCACACTAGTGTTGTATGATCTGTGGCTATATCCAGTGATTCAGAGTTCATCGTATCGGGAAGTTGAGATAAGACGGTGAGACTATGGGACGTCAAGACAGGTACCTGTAAGACCATGAGTGGTCACACTAGTTATGTATATGCTGTGGCTATATCCAGTGATTCAGAGTTCATCGTATCGGGAAGTGCAGATAAGACGGTGAGACTATGGGACGTCAAGACAGGTACCTGTAAGACCATGAGTGGTCACACAGATTCTGTATGATCTGGGGCTATATCCAGTGATTCAGAGTTCATCGTATCGGGAAGTGCAGATTATACGGTGAGACTATGGGACGTCAAGACAGGTACCTGTAAGACCATGAGTGGTCACACTAGTTATGTATATGCTGTGGCTATATCCAGTGATTCAGAGTTCATCGTATCGGGAAGTTGAATTAAGACGGTGAGACTATGGGACGTCAAGACAGGTACCTGTAAGACCATGAGTGGTCACACAGATTCTGTATGATCTGTGGCTATATCCAGTGATTCAGAGTTTATCGTATCGGGAAGTTGAGATAATACGGTGAGACTATGGCACGTCAAGACAGGTACCTGTAAGACCATGAGTGGTCACACTAGTGTTGTATCATCTGTGGCTATATCCAGTGATTCAGAGTTCATCGTATCGGGAAGTTGAATTAAGACGGTGAGACTATGGCACGTCAAGACAGGTACCTGTAAGACCATGAGTGGTCACACTAGTGTTGTATCATCTGTGGCTATATCCAGTGATTCAGAGTTCATCGTATCGGGAAGTTGAATTAAGACGGTGAGACTATGGGACGTCAAGATAGGTACCTGTAAGACCATGAGTGGTCACACAGATTCTGTATGATCTGGGGCTATATCCAGTGATTCAGAGTTCATCGTATCGGGAAGTTGAGTTAAGACGGTGAGACTATGGCACGTCAAGACAGGTACCTGTAAGACCATGAGTGGTCACACTAGTTATGTATATGCTGTGGCTATATCCAGTGATTCAGAGTTCATCGTATCGGGAAGTTGAGTTAAGACGGTGAGACTATGGGACGTCAAGACAGGTACCTGTAAGACCATGAGTGGTCACACTAGTGTTGTATGATCTGTGGCTATATCCAGTGATTCAGAGTTCATCGTATCGGGAAGTCATGATTATACGGTGAGACTATGGAACGTCAAGACAGGTACCTGTAAGACCATGAGTGGTCACACTAGTGTTGTATCATCTGTGGCTATATCCAGTGATTCAGAGTTCATCGTATCGGGAAGTTGAGATAATACGGTGAGACTATGGCACGTCAAGACAGGTACCTGTAAGACCATGAGTGGTCACACTAGTGTTGTATCATCTGTGGCTATATCCAGTGATTCAGAGTTCATCGTATCGGGAAGTGCAGATTATACGGTGAGACTATGGGACGTCAAGACAGGTACCTGTAAGACCATGAGTGGTCACACGGATTCTGTATGATCTGTGGCTATATCCAGTGATTCAGAGTTCATCGTATCGGGAAGTTGAGTTAAGACGGTGAGACTATGGGACGTCAAGACAGGTACCTGTAAGACCATGAGTGGTCACACTAGTGTTGTATCATCTGTGGCTATATCCAGTGATTCAGAGTTCATCGTATCGGGAAGTTGAGTTAAGACGGTGAGACTATGGGACGTCAAGACAGGTACCTGTAAGACCATGAGTGGTCACACTAGTTATGTATATGCTGTGGCTATATCCAGTGATTCAGAGTTCATCGTATCGGGAAGTGCAGATTATACGGTGAGACTATGGGACGTCAAGACAGGTACCTGTAAGACCATGAGTGGTCACACTAGTGTTGTATCATCTGTGGCTATATCCAGTGATTCAGAGTTCATCGTATCGGGAAGTTGAGATAAGACGGTGAGACTATGGGACGTCAAGACAGGTACCTGTAAGACCATGAGTGGTCACACTAGTTATGTATATGCTGTGGCTATATCCAGTGATTCAGAGTTCATCGTATCGGGAAGTGCAGATTATACGGTGAGACTATGGGACGTCAAGACAGGTACCTGTAAGACCATGAGTGGTCACACAGATTCTGTATGATCTGTGGCTATATCCAGTGATTCAGAGTTCATCGTATCGGGAAGTCATGATTATACGGTGAGACTATGGAACGTCAAGACAGGTACCTGTAAGACCATGAGTGGTCACACTAGTGTTGTATCATCTGTGGCTATATCCAGTGATTCAGAGTTCATCGTATCGGGAAGTTGAGATAATACGGTGAGACTATGGCACGTCAAGACAGGTACCTGTAAGACCATGAGTGGTCACACGGATTCTGTATGATCTGTGGCTATATCCAGTGATTCAGAGTTCATCGTATCGGGAAGTGCAGATTATACGGTGAGACTATGGGACGTCAAGACAGGTACCTGTAAGACCATGAGTGGTCACACGGATTCTGTATGATCTGTGGCTATATCCAGTGATTCAGAGTTCATCGTATCGGGAAGTTGAGTTAAGACGGTGAGACTATGGGACGTCAAGACAGGTACCTGTAAGACCATGAGTGGTCACACTAGTGTTGTATCATCTGTGGCTATATCCAGTGATTCAGAGTTCATCGTATCGGGAAGTTATGATAATACGGTGAGACTATGGCACGTCAAGACAGGTACCTGTAAGACCATGAGTGGTCACACTAGTGTTGTATCATCTGTGGCTATATCCAGTGATTCAGAGTTCATCGTATCGGGAAGTGCAGATTATACGGTGAGACTATGGAACGTCAAGACAGGTACCTGTAAGACCATGAGTGGTCACACTAGTGTTGTATCATCTGTGGCTATATCCAGTGATTCAGAGTTCATCGTATCGGGAAGTTGAGATAATACGGTGAGACTATGGGACGTCAAGACAGGTACCTGTAAGACCATGAGTGGTCACACAGATTATGTAAGATCTGTGGCTATATCCAGTGATTCAGAGTTCATCGTATCGGGAAGTTGAATTAAGACGGTGAGACTATGGCACGTCAAGACAGGTACCTGTAAGACCATGAGTGGTCACACTAGTGTTGTATCATCTGTGGCTATATCCAGTGATTCAGAGTTCATCGTATCGGGAAGTTATGATAATACGGTGAGACTATGGCACGTCAAGACAGGTACCTGTAAGACCATGAGTGGTCACACTAGTTCTGTATCATCTGTGGCTATATCCAGTGATTCAGAGTTCATCGTATCGGGAAGTCATGATTATACGGTGAGACTATGGGACGTCAAGACAGGTACCTGTAAGACCATGAGTGGTCACACAGATTCTGTATCATCTGGGGCTATATCCAGTGATTCAGAGTTCATCGTATCGGGAAGTTGAGTTAAGACGGTGAGACTATGGGACGTCAAGACAGGTACCTGTAAGACCATGAGTGGTCACACTAGTGTTGTATCATCTGTGGCTATATCCAGTGATTCAGAGTTCATCGTATCGGGAAGTTGAGATAAGACGGTGAGACTATGGGACGTCAAGACAGGTACCTGTAAGACCATGAGTGGTCACACTAGTGTTGTATGATCTGTGGCTATATCCAGTGATTCAGAGTTCATCGTATCGGGAAGTGCAGATAAGACGGTGAGACTATGGGACGTCAAGACAGGTACCTGTAAGACCATGAGTGGTCACACTAGTGTTGTATATGCTGTGGCTATATCCAGTGATTCAGAGTTCATCGTATCGGGAAGTTGAATTAAGACGGTGAGACTATGGGACGTCAAGACAGGTACCTGTAAGACCATGAGTGGTCACACAGATTCTGTATGATCTGTGGCTATATCCAGTGATTCAGAGTTTATCGTATCGGGAAGTTGAGATAATACGGTGAGACTATGGGACGTCAAGACAGGTACCTGTAAGACCATGAGTGGTCACACAGATTATGTAAGATCTGTGGCTATATCCAGTGATTCAGAGTTCATCGTATCGGGAAGTTGAATTAAGACGGTGAGACTATGGCACGTCAAGACAGGTACCTGTAAGACCATGAGTGGTCACACTAGTGTTGTATCATCTGTGGCTATATCCAGTGATTCAGAGTTCATCGTATCGGGAAGTTATGATAATACGGTGAGACTATGGCACGTCAAGACAGGTACCTGTAAGACCATGAGTGGTCACACTAGTGTTGTATCATCTGTGGCTATATCCAGTGATTCAGAGTTCATCGTATCGGGAAGTGCAGATTATACGGTGAGACTATGGGACGTCAAGACAGGTACCTGTAAGACCATGAGTGGTCACACTAGTTATGTATATGCTGTGGCTATATCCAGTGATTCAGAGTTCATCGTATCGGGAAGTGCAGATAATACGGTGAGACTATGGAACGTCAAGACAGGTACCTGTAAGACCATGAGTGGTCACACTAGTGTTGTATCATCTGTGGCTATATCCAGTGATTCAGAGTTCATCGTATCGGGAAGTTAAGATAATACGGTGAGACTATGGGACGTCAAGACAGGTACCTGTAAGACCATGAGTGGTCACACAGATTCTGTATGATCTGGGGCTATATCCAGTGATTCAGAGTTCATCGTATCGGTAAGTCATGATTATACGGTGAGACTATGGGACGTCAAGACAGGTACCTGTAAGACCATGAGTGGTCACACGGATTCTGTATGATCTGTGGCTATATCCAGTGATTCAGAGTTCATCGTATCGGGAAGTGCAGATAATACGGTGAGACTATGGCACGTCAAGACAGGTACCTGTAAGACCATGAGTGGTCACACTAGTGTTGTATCATCTGTGGCTATATCCAGTGATTCAGAGTTCATCGTATCGGGAAGTTGAATTAAGACGGTGAGACTATGGGACGTCAAGATAGGTACCTGTAAGACCATGAGTGGTCACACAGATTCTGTATGATCTGGGGCTATATCCAGTGATTCAGAGTTCATCGTATCGGGAAGTTGAGTTAAGACGGTGAGACTATGGCACGTCAAGACAGGTACCTGTAAGACCATGAGTGGTCACACTAGTTATGTATATGCTGTGGCTATATCCAGTGATTCAGAGTTCATCGTATCGGGAAGTTGAATTAAGACGGTGAGACTATGGCACGTCAAGACAGGTACCTGTAAGACCATGAGTGGTCACACAGATTATGTATCATCTGTGGCTATATCCAGTGATTCAGAGTTCATCGTATCGGGAAGTCATGATTATACGGTGAGACTATGGAACGTCAAGACAGGTACCTGTAAGACCATGAGTGGTCACACTAGTGTTGTATCATCTGTGGCTATATCCAGTGATTCAGAGTTCATCGTATCGGGAAGTTGAGATAAGACGGTGAGACTATGGCACGTCAAGACAGGTACCTGTAAGACCATGAGTGGTCACACTAGTTATGTATATGCTGTGGCTATATCCAGTGATTCAGAGTTCATCGTATCGGGAAGTGCAGATTATACGGTGAGACTATGGAACGTCAAGACAGGTACCTGTAAGACCATGAGTGGTCACACTAGTGTTGTATCATCTGTGGCTATATCCAGTGATTCAGAGTTCATCGTATCGGGAAGTTAAGATAATACGGTGAGACTATGGGACGTCAAGACAGGTACCTGTAAGACCATGAGTGGTCACACAGATTCTGTATGATCTGGGGCTATATCCAGTGATTCAGAGTTCATCGTATCGGTAAGTCATGATTATACGGTGAGACTATGGGACGTCAAGACAGGTACCTGTAAGACCATGAGTGGTCACACGGATTCTGTATGATCTGTGGCTATATCCAGTGATTCAGAGTTCATCGTATCGGGAAGTTGAGATAAGACGGTGAGACTATGGGACGTCAAGACAGGTACCTGTAAGACCATGAGTGGTCACACTAGTTATGTATATGCTGTGGCTATATCCAGTGATTCAGAGTTCATCGTATCGGGAAGTGCAGATTATACGGTGAGACTATGGAACGTCAAGACAGGTACCTGTAAGACCATGAGTGGTCACACTAGTGTTGTATCATCTGTGGCTATATCCAGTGATTCAGAGTTCATCGTATCGGGAAGTTAAGATAATACGGTGAGACTATGGGACGTCAAGACAGGTACCTGTAAGACCATGAGTGGTCACACAGATTCTGTATGATCTGGGGCTATATCCAGTGATTCAGAGTTCATCGTATCGGTAAGTCATGATTATACGGTGAGACTATGGGACGTCAAGACAGGTACCTGTAAGACCATGAGTGGTCACACGGATTCTGTATGATCTGTGGCTATATCCAGTGATTCAGAGTTCATCGTATCGGGAAGTGCAGATAATACGGTGAGACTATGGCACGTCAAGACAGGTACCTGTAAGACCATGAGTGGTCACACTAGTGTTGTATCATCTGTGGCTATATCCAGTGATTCAGAGTTCATCGTATCGGGAAGTTGAATTAAGACGGTGAGACTATGGGACGTCAAGATAGGTACCTGTAAGACCATGAGTGGTCACACAGATTCTGTATGATCTGGGGCTATATCCAGTGATTCAGAGTTCATCGTATCGGGAAGTTATGATAATACGGTGAGACTATGGCACGTCAAGACAGGTACCTGTAAGACCATGAGTGGTCACACTAGTGTTGTATCATCTGTGGCTATATCCAGTGATTCAGAGTTCATCGTATCGGGAAGTTGAATTAAGACGGTGAGACTATGGCACGTCAAGACAGGTACCTGTAAGACCATGAGTGGTCACACAGATTATGTATCATCTGTGGCTATATCCAGTGATTCAGAGTTCATCGTATCGGGAAGTCATGATTATACGGTGAGACTATGGAACGTCAAGACAGGTACCTGTAAGACCATGAGTGGTCACACTAGTGTTGTATCATCTGTGGCTATATCCAGTGATTCAGAGTTCATCGTATCGGGAAGTTGAGATAAGACGGTGAGACTATGGCACGTCAAGACAGGTACCTGTAAGACCATGAGTGGTCACACTAGTTATGTATATGCTGTGGCTATATCCAGTGATTCAGAGTTCATCGTATCGGGAAGTGCAGATTATACGGTGAGACTATGGAACGTCAAGACAGGTACCTGTAAGACCATGAGTGGTCACACTAGTGTTGTATCATCTGTGGCTATATCCAGTGATTCAGAGTTCATCGTATCGGGAAGTTAAGATAATACGGTGAGACTATGGGACGTCAAGACAGGTACCTGTAAGACCATGAGTGGTCACACAGATTCTGTATGATCTGGGGCTATATCCAGTGATTCAGAGTTCATCGTATCGGTAAGTCATGATTATACGGTGAGACTATGGGACGTCAAGACAGGTACCTGTAAGACCATGAGTGGTCACACGGATTCTGTATGATCTGTGGCTATATCCAGTGATTCAGAGTTCATCGTATCGGGAAGTGCAGATAATACGGTGAGACTATGGAACGTCAAGACAGGTACCTGTAAGACCATGAGTGGTCACACTAGTGTTGTATCATCTGTGGCTATATCCAGTGATTCAGAGTTCATCGTATCGGGAAGTTGAGATAAGACGGTGAGACTATGGGACGTCAAGATAGGTACCTGTAAGACCATGAGTGGTCACACAGATTCTGTATGATCTGGGGCTATATCCAGTGATTCAGAGTTCATCGTATCGGGAAGTGCAGATTATACGGTGAGACTATGGGACGTCAAGACAGGTACCTGTAAGACCATGAGTGGTCACACTAGTTATGTATATGCTGTGGCTATATCCAGTGATTCAGAGTTCATCGTATCGGGAAGTGCAGATAATACGGTGAGACTATGGAACGTCAAGACAGGTACCTGTAAGACCATGAGTGGTCACACTAGTGTTGTATCATCTGTGGCTATATCCAGTGATTCAGAGTTCATCGTATCGGGAAGTTGAATTAAGACGGTGAGACTATGGCACGTCAAGACAGGTACCTGTAAGACCATGAGTGGTCACACAGATTCTGTATGATCTGTGGCTATATCCAGTGATTCAGAGTTCATCGTATCGGGAAGTTGAGATAATACGGTGAGACTATGGCACGTCAAGACAGGTACCTGTAAGACCATGAGTGGTCACACAGATTATGTATCATCTGTGGCTATATCCAGTGATTCAGAGTTCATCGTATCGGGAAGTTGAATTAAGACGGTGAGACTATGGCACGTCAAGACAGGTACCTGTAAGACCATGAGTGGTCACACAGATTATGTATCATCTGTGGCTATATCCAGTGATTCAGAGTTCATCGTATCGGGAAGTCATGATTATACGGTGAGACTATGGAACGTCAAGACAGGTACCTGTAAGACCATGAGTGGTCACACTAGTGTTGTATCATCTGTGGCTATATCCAGTGATTCAGAGTTCATCGTATCGGGAAGTTGAGATAAGACGGTGAGACTATGGGACGTCAAGACAGGTACCTGTAAGACCATGAGTGGTCACACTAGTTATGTATATGCTGTGGCTATATCCAGTGATTCAGAGTTCATCGTATCGGGAAGTCATGATTATACGGTGAGACTATGGAACGTCAAGACAGGTACCTGTAAGACCATGAGTGGTCACACTAGTGTTGTATCATCTGTGGCTATATCCAGTGATTCAGAGTTCATCGTATCGGGAAGTAGAGATAAGACGGTTAGACTATGGGACGTCAAGACAGGTACCTGTAAGACCATGAGTGGTCACACTAGTGTTGTATCATCTGTGGCTATATCCAGTGATTCAGAGTTCATCGTATCGGGAAGTGCAGATTATACGGTGAGACTATGGGACGTCAAGACAGGTACCTGTAAGACCATGAGTGGTCACACGGATTCTGTATGATCTGTGGCTATATCCAGTGATTCAGAGTTCATCGTATCGGGAAGTTGAGTTAAGACGGTGAGACTATGGGACGTCAAGACAGGTACCTGTAAGACCATGAGTGGTCACACAGATTATGTATCATCTGTGGCTATATCCAGTGATTCAGAGTTCATCGTATCGGGAAGTTGAATTAAGACGGTGAGACTATGGCACGTCAAGACAGGTACCTGTAAGACCATGAGTGGTCACACTAGTGTTGTATCATCTGTGGCTATATCCAGTGATTCAGAGTTCATCGTATCGGGAAGTTGAGATAAGACGGTGAGACTATGGGACGTCAAGATAGGTACCTGTAAGACCATGAGTGGTCACACAGATTCTGTATGATCTGGGGCTATATCCAGTGATTCAGAGTTCATCGTATCGGGAAGTGCAGATTATACGGTGAGACTATGGGACGTCAAGACAGGTACCTGTAAGACCATGAGTGGTCACACTAGTTATGTATATGCTGTGGCTATATCCAGTGATTCAGAGTTCATCGTATCGGGAAGTGCAGATAATACGGTGAGACTATGGAACGTCAAGACAGGTACCTGTAAGACCATGAGTGGTCACACTAGTGTTGTATCATCTGTGGCTATATCCAGTGATTCAGAGTTCATCGTATCGGGAAGTTGAATTAAGACGGTGAGACTATGGCACGTCAAGACAGGTACCTGTAAGACCATGAGTGGTCACACAGATTCTGTATGATCTGTGGCTATATCCAGTGATTCAGAGTTCATCGTATCGGGAAGTTGAGATAATACGGTGAGACTATGGCACGTCAAGACAGGTACCTGTAAGACCATGAGTGGTCACACAGATTATGTATCATCTGTGGCTATATCCAGTGATTCAGAGTTCATCGTATCGGGAAGTTGAATTAAGACGGTGAGACTATGGCACGTCAAGACAGGTACCTGTAAGACCATGAGTGGTCACACAGATTATGTATCATCTGTGGCTATATCCAGTGATTCAGAGTTCATCGTATCGGGAAGTCATGATTATACGGTGAGACTATGGAACGTCAAGACAGGTACCTGTAAGACCATGAGTGGTCACACTAGTGTTGTATCATCTGTGGCTATATCCAGTGATTCAGAGTTCATCGTATCGGGAAGTTGAGATAAGACGGTGAGACTATGGGACGTCAAGACAGGTACCTGTAAGACCATGAGTGGTCACACTAGTTATGTATATGCTGTGGCTATATCCAGTGATTCAGAGTTCATCGTATCGGGAAGTCATGATTATACGGTGAGACTATGGAACGTCAAGACAGGTACCTGTAAGACCATGAGTGGTCACACTAGTGTTGTATCATCTGTGGCTATATCCAGTGATTCAGAGTTCATCGTATCGGGAAGTAGAGATAAGACGGTTAGACTATGGGACGTCAAGACAGGTACCTGTAAGACCATGAGTGGTCACACTAGTGTTGTATCATCTGTGGCTATATCCAGTGATTCAGAGTTCATCGTATCGGGAAGTGCAGATTATACGGTGAGACTATGGGACGTCAAGACAGGTACCTGTAAGACCATGAGTGGTCACACGGATTCTGTATGATCTGTGGCTATATCCAGTGATTCAGAGTTCATCGTATCGGGAAGTTGAGTTAAGACGGTGAGACTATGGGACGTCAAGACAGGTACCTGTAAGACCATGAGTGGTCACACAGATTATGTATCATCTGTGGCTATATCCAGTGATTCAGAGTTCATCGTATCGGGAAGTCATGATTATACGGTGAGACTATGGAACGTCAAGACAGGTACCTGTAAGACCATGAGTGGTCACACTAGTGTTGTATCATCTGTGGCTATATCCAGTGATTCAGAGTTCATCGTATCGGGAAGTTGAGATAAGACGGTGAGACTATGGGACGTCAAGACAGGTACCTGTAAGACCATGAGTGGTCACACTAGTTATGTATATGCTGTGGCTATATCCAGTGATTCAGAGTTCATCGTATCGGGAAGTCATGATTATACGGTGAGACTATGGAACGTCAAGACAGGTACCTGTAAGACCATGAGTGGTCACACTAGTGTTGTATCATCTGTGGCTATATCCAGTGATTCAGAGTTCATCGTATCGGGAAGTAGAGATAAGACGGTTAGACTATGGGACGTCAAGACAGGTACCTGTAAGACCATGAGTGGTCACACTAGTGTTGTATCATCTGTGGCTATATCCAGTGATTCAGAGTTCATCGTATCGGGAAGTGCAGATTATACGGTGAGACTATGGGACGTCAAGACAGGTACCTGTAAGACCATGAGTGGTCACACGGATTCTGTATGATCTGTGGCTATATCCAGTGATTCAGAGTTCATCGTATCGGGAAGTTGAGTTAAGACGGTGAGACTATGGGACGTCAAGACAGGTACCTGTAAGACCATGAGTGGTCACACTAGTGTTGTATCATCTGTGGCTATATCCAGTGATTCAGAGTTCATCGTATCGGGAAGTTGAGATAAGACGGTGAGACTATGGGACGTCAAGACAGGTACCTGTAAGACCATGAGTGGTCACACTAGTTATGTATATGCTGTGGCTATATCCAGTGATTCAGAGTTCATCGTATCGGGAAGTCATGATTATACGGTGAGACTATGGGACGTCAAGACAGGTACCTGTAAGACCATGAGTGGTCACACAGATTCTGTATGATCTGGGGCTATATCCAGTGATTCAGAGTTCATCGTATCGGGAAGTGCAGATTATACGGTGAGACTATGGGACGTCAAGACAGGTACCTGTAAGACCATGAGTGGTCACACTAGTGTTGTATCATCTGTGGCTATATCCAGTGATTCAGAGTTCATCGTATCGGGAAGTTATGATTATACGGTGAGACTATGGGACGTCAAGATAGGTACCTGTAAGACCATGAGTGGTCACACTAGTGTTGTATCATCTGTGGCTATATCCAGTGATTCAGAGTTCATCGTATCGGGAAGTGCAGATAAGACGGTGAGACTATGGGACGTCAAGACAGGTACCTGTAAGACCATGAGTGGTCACACAGATTATGTAAGATCTGTGGCTATATCCAGTGATTCAGAGTTCATCGTATCGGGAAGTTGAGATAAGACGGTGAGACTATGGGACGTCAAGACAGGTACCTGTAAGACCATGAGTGGTCACACAGATTCTGTATGATCTGTGGCTATATCCAGTGATTCAGAGTTCATCGTATCGGGAAGTTGAATTAAGACGGTGAGACTATGGAACGTCAAGACAGGTACCTGTAAGACCATGAGTGGTCACACAGATTATGTATGATCTGTGGCTATATCCAGTGATTCAGAGTTCATCGTATCGGGAAGTTGAGATAAGACGGTTAGACTATGGGACGTCAAGACAGGTACCTGTAAGACCATGAGTGGTCACACTAGTGTTGTATCTGCTGTGGCTATATCCAGTGATTCAGAGTTCATCGTATCGGGAAATTGAGATAAGACGGTGAGACTATGGGACGTCAAGACAGGTACCTGTAAGACCATGAATGGTCACACTAGTGTTGTATCTGCTGTGGCTATATCCAGTGATTCAGAGTTCATCGTATCGGGAAATTGAGATAAGACGGTGAGACTATGGGACGTCAAGACAGGTACCTGTAAGACCATGAGTGGTCACACTAGTGTTGTATCTGCTGTGGCTATATCCAGTGATTCAGAGTTCATCGTATCGGGAAGTTGAGATAAGACGGTGAGACTATGGCACGTCAAGACAGGTACCTGTAAGACCATGAGTGGTCACACAGATTATCTAAGATCTGTGGCTATATCCAGTGATTCAGAGTTCATCGTATCGGGAAGTTGAGATAAGACGGTGAGACAATGGGACGTCAAGACAGGTACCTGTAAGACCATGAGTGGTCACACTAGTGTTGTATCTGCTGTGGCTATATCCAGTGATTCAGAGTTCATCGTATCGGGAAGTTGAGTTAAGACGGTGAGACTATGGGACGTCAAGACAGGTACCTGTAAGACCATGAGTGGTCACACAGATTATGTAAGATCTGTGGCTATATCCAGTGATTCAGAGTTCATCGTATCGGGAAGTTGAGATAAGACGGTGAGACTATGGGACGTCAAGACAGGTACCTGTAAGACCATGAATGGTCACACAGATTATGTAAGATCTGTGGCTATATCCAGTGATTCAGAGTTCATAGTATCGGGAAGTTATGATAAGACGGTGAGACAATGGGACGTCAAGACAGGTACCTGTAAGACCATGAGTGGTCACACAGATACTGTATCATCTGTGGCTATATCCAGTGATTCAGAGTTCATAGTATCGGGAAGTTATGATAAGACGGTGAGACAATGGGACGTCAAGACAGGTACCTGTAAGACCATGAGTGGTCACACTAGTTATGTATATGCTGTGGCTATATCCAGTGATTCAGAGTTCATCGTATCGGGAAGTTGAGATAAGACGGTGAGACTATGGGACGTCAAGACAGGTACCTGTAAGACCATGAGTGGTCACACAGATTATGTATCATCTATGGCTATATCCAGTGATTCAGAGTTCATCGTATCGGGAAGTTGAGATAAGACGGTGAGACTATGGGACGTCAAGACAGGTACCTGTAAGACCATGAGTGGTCACACAAGTTCTGTATCATCTGTGGCTATATCCAGTGATTCAGAGTTCATCGTATCGGGAAGTTATGATTATACGGTGAGACTATGGGACGTCAAGACAGGTACCTGTAAGACCATGAGTGGTCACACAGATTATCTAAGATCTGTGGCTATATCCAGTGATTCAGAGTTCATCGTATCGGGAAGTTGAGATAAGACGGTGAGACTATGGGACGTCAAGACAGGTACCTGTAAGACCATGAGTGGTCACACTAGTGTTGTATCTGCTGTGGCTATATCCAGTGATTCAGAGTTCATCGTATCGGGAAGTTGAGATAAGACGGTGAGACTATGGGACGTCAAGACAGGTACCTGTAAGACCATGAGTGGTCACACAGATTATGTAAGATCTGTGGCTATATCCAGTGATTCAGAGTTCATCGTATCGGGAAGTTGAGATAAGACGGTGAGACTATGGGACGTCAAGACAGGTACCTGTAAGACCATGAATGGTCACACAGATACTGTATCATCTGTGGCTATATCCAGTGATTCAGAGTTCATCGTATCGGGAAGTTGAGATAAGACGGTGAGACAATGGGACGTCAAGACAGGTACCTGTAAGACCATGAGTGGTCACACAAGTTCTGTATCATCTATGGCTATATCCAGTGATTCAGAGTTCATCGTATCGGGAAGTTGAGATAATACGGTGAGACTATGGGACGTCAAGACAGGTACCTGTAAGACCATGAGTGGTCACACAGATTATCTAAGATCTGTGGCTATATCCAGTGATTCAGAGTTCATCGTATCGGGAAGTGGAGATTAGACAGTGAGACTATGGGACGTCAAGACAGGTACCTGTAAGACCATGAGTGGTCACACTAGTGTTGTATCTGCTGTGGCTATATCCAGTGATTCAGAGTTCATCGTATCGGGAAGTTGAGATAAGACGGTGAGACTATGGGACGTCAAGACAGGTACCTGTAAGACCATGAGTGGTCACACAGATTATGTAAGATCTGTGGCTATATCCAGTGATTCAGAGTTCATCGTATCGGGAAGTTGAGATAAGACGGTGAGACTATGGGACGTCAAGACAGGTACCTGTAAGACCATGAATGGTCACACTAGTGTTGTATCATCTGTGGCTATATCCAGTGATTCAGAGTTCATCGTATCGGGAAGTAGAGATAAGACGGTGAGACTATGGGACGTCAAGACAGGTACCTGTAAGACCATGAGTGGTCACACTAGTGTTGTATCATCTGGGGCTATATCCAGTGATTCAGAGTTCATCGTATCGGGAAGTTGAGTTAAGACGGTGAGACCATGGGACGTCAAGACAGGTACCTGTAAGACCATGAGTGGTCACACTAGTGTTGTATCATCTGTGGCTATATCCAGTGATTCAGAGTTCATCGTATCGGGAAGTTGAGATAAGACGGTGAGACTATGGGACGTCAAGACAGGTACCTGTAAGACCATGAGTGGTCACACTAGTTCTGTATGATCTGGGGCTATATCCAGTGATTCAGAGTTCATCGTATCGGGAAGTCATGATTATACGGTGAGACTATGGGACGTCAAGATAGGTACCTGTAAGACCATGAGTGGTCACACTAGTGTTGTATCATCTGTGGCTATATCCAGTGATTCAGAGTTCATCGTATCGGGAAGTGCAGATAAGACGGTGAGACTATGGGACGTCAAGACAGGTACCTGTAAGACCATGAGTGGTCACACTAGTGTTGTATCATCTATGGCTATATCCAGTGATTCAGAGTTCATCGTATCGGGAAGTAGAGATAAGACGGTGAGACTATGGGACGTCAAGACAGGTACCTGTAAGACCATGAGTGGTCACACGGATTCTGTATGATCTGGGGCTATATCCAGTGATTCAGAGTTCATCGTATCGGGAAGTTAAGATAATACGGTGAGACTATGGGACGTCAAGACAGGTACCTGTAAGACCATGAGTGGTCACACAGATTATGTATCATCTGTGGCTATATCCAGTGATTCAGAGTTCATCGTATCGGGAAGTAGAGATAAGACGGTGAGACTATGGGACGTCAAGACAGGTACCTGTAAGACCATGAGTGGTCACACTAGTGTTGAATATGCTGTGGCTATATCCAGTGATTCAGAGTTCATCGTATCGGGAAGTGCAGATTAGACGGTGAGACTATGGGACGTCAAGACAGGTACCTGTAAGACCATGAGTGGTCACACAGATTCTGTATGATCTGTGGCTATATCCAGTGATTCAGAGTTCATCGTATCGGGAAGTTGAATTAAGACGGTGAGACTATGGAACGTCAAGACAGGTACCTGTAAGACCATGAGTGGTCACACAGATTCTGTATGATCTGGGGCTATATCCAGTGATTCAGAGTTCATCGTATCGGGAAGTTGAGATAAGACGGTGAGACTATGGGACGTCAAGACAGGTACCTGTAAGACCATGAGTGGTCACACAGATTCTGTATGATCTGTGGCTATATCCAGTGATTCAGAGTTCATCGTATCGGGAAGTTGAATTAAGACGGTGAGACTATGGAACGTCAAGACAGGTACCTGTAAGACCATGAGTGGTCACACAGATTATGTAAGATCTGTGGCTATATCCAGTGATTCAGAGTTCATCGTATCGGGAAGTGCAGATTAGACGGTGAGACTATGGGACGTCAAGACAGGTACCTGTAAGACCATGAGTGGTCACACAGATTATGTAAGATCTGTGGCTATATCCAGTGATTCAGAGTTCATCGTATCGGGAAGTGCAGATTAGACGGTGAGACTATGGAACGTCAAGACAGGTACCTGTAAGACCATGAGTGGTCACACAGATTATGTAAGATCTGTGGCTATATCCAGTGATTCAGAGTTCATCGTATCGGGAAGTGCAGATTAGACGGTGAGACTATGGAACGTCAAGACAGGTACCTGTAAGACCATGAGTGGTCACACAGATTATGTAAGATCTGTGGCTATATCCAGTGATTCAGAGTTCATCGTATCGGGAAGTGCAGATTAGACGGTGAGACTATGGGACGTCAAGACAGGTACCTGTAAGACCATGAGTGGTCACACTAGTTATGTATATGCTGTGGCTATATCCAGTGATTCAGAGTTCATCGTATCGGGAAGTGCAGATTATACGGTGAGACTATGGGACGTCAAGACAGGTACCTGTAAGACCATGAGTGGTCACACTAGTTATGTATATGCTGTGGTTATATCCAGTGATTCAGAGTTCATCGTATCGGGAAGTTAAGATAATACGGTGAGACTATGGGACGTCAAGACAGGTACCTGTAAGACCATGAGTGGTCACACTAGTGTTGTATCATCTGTGGCTATATCCAGTGATTCAGAGTTCATCGTATCGGGAAGTGCAGATAAGACGGTGAGACTATGGGACGTCAAGACAGGTACCTGTAAGACCATGAGTGGTCACACTAGTGTTGTATCATCTGTGGCTATATCCAGTGATTCAGAGTTCATTGTATCGGGAAGTAATGATTAGACGGTGAGACTATGGGACGTCAAGACAGGTACCTGTAAGACCATGAGTGGTCACACAGATTATGTAAGATCTGTGGCTATATCCAGTGATTCAGAGTTCATCGTATCGGGAAGTGCAGATTATACGGTGAGACTATGGGACGTCAAGACAGGTACCTGTAAGACCATGAGTGGTCACACTAGTTATGTATATGCTGTGGTTATATCCAGTGATTCAGAGTTCATCGTATCGGGAAGTTGAGATAAGACGGTGAGACTATGGGACGTCAAGACAGGTACCTGTAAGACCATGAGTGGTCACACTAGTTCTGTATGATCTGGGGCTATATCCAGTGATTCAGAGTTCATCGTATCGGGAAGTGCAGATTAGACGGTGAGACTATGGGACGTCAAGACAGGTACCTGTAAGACCATGAGTGGTCACACTAGTGTTGTATCATCTGTGGCTATATCCAGTGATTCAGAGTTCATCGTATCGGGAAGTGCAGATTAGACGGTGAGACTATGGGACGTCAAGACAGGTACCTGTAAGACCATGAGTGGTCACACTAGTTCTGTATCATCTGTGGCTATATCCAGTGATTCAGAGTTCATCGTATCGGGAAGTGCAGATAAGACGGTGAGACTATGGAACGTCAAGACAGGTACCTGTAAGACCATGAGTGGTCACACAGATTATGTATCATCTGTGGCTATATCCAGTGATTCAGAGTTCATCATATCGGGAAGTGCAGATTATACGGTGAGACTATGGGACGTCAAGACAGGTACCTGTAAGACCATGAGTGGTCACACAGATACTGTATCATCTGTGGCTATATCCAGTGATTCAGAGTTCATCGTATCGGGAAGTTGAGATAAGACGGTGAGACTATGGGACGTCAAGACAGGTACCTGTAAGACCATGAGTGGTCACACTAGTTCTGTAAGATCTGTTGCTATATCCAGTGATTCAGAGTTCATCGTATCGGGAAGTTGAGATAAGACGGTGAGACTATGGGACGTCAAGACAGGTACCTGTAAGACCATGAGTGGTCACACTAGTGTTGTATCATCTGTGGCTATATCCAGTGATTCAGAGTTCATCGTATCGGGAAGTGCAGATTAGACGGTGAGACTATGGGACGTCAAGACAGGTACCTGTAAGACCATGAGTGGTCACACTAGTTCTGTATCATCTGTGGCTATATCCAGTGATTCAGAGTTCATCGTATCGGGAAGTGCAGATAAGACGGTGAGACTATGGAACGTCAAGACAGGTACCTGTAAGACCATGAGTGGTCACACAGATTATGTATCATCTGTGGCTATATCCAGTGATTCAGAGTTCATCATATCGGGAAGTGCAGATTATACGGTGAGACTATGGGACGTCAAGACAGGTACCTGTAAGACCATGAGTGGTCACACAGATACTGTATCATCTGTGGCTATATCCAGTGATTCAGAGTTCATCGTATCGGGAAGTTGAGATAAGACGGTGAGACTATGGGACGTCAAGACAGGTACCTGTAAGACCATGAGTGGTCACACTAGTTCTGTAAGATCTGTTGCTATATCCAGTGATTCAGAGTTCATCGTATCGGGAAGTTGAGTTAAGACGGTGAGACTATGGGACGTCAAGACAGGTACCTGTAAGACCATGAGTGGTCACACTAGTGTTGTATCATCTGTGGCTATATCCAGTGATTCAGAGTTCATTGTATCGGGAAGTAATGATTAGACGGTGAGACTATGGGACGTCAAGACAGGTACCTGTAAGACCATGAGTGGTCACACAGATTATGTATCATCTGTGGCTATATCCAGTGATTCAGAGTTCATCGTATCGGGAAGTAGAGAAAAGACGGTGAGACTATGGGACGTCAAGACAGGTACCTGTAAGACCATGAGTGGTCACACTAGTGTTGTATCATCTGTGGCTATATCCAGTGATTCAGAGTTCATCGTATCGGGAAGTTGAGATTAGACGGTGAGACTATGGGACGTCAAGACAGGTACCTGTAAGACCATGAGTGGTCACACTAGTTCTGTATCATCTGTGGCTATATCCAGTGATTCAGAGTTCATCGTATCGGGAAGTTGAATTAAGACGGTGAGACTATGGGACGTCAAGACAGGTACCTGTAAGACCATGAGTGGTCACACAGATTCTGTATGATCTGGGGCTATATCCAGTGATTCAGAGTTCATCGTATCGGGAAGTTGAGATAAGACGGTGAGACTATGGGACGTCAAGACAGGTACCTGTAAGACCATGAGTGGTCACACAGATTCTGTATGATCTGTGGCTATATCCAGTGATTCAGAGTTCATCGTATCGGGAAGTTGAATTAAGACGGTGAGACTATGGAACGTCAAGACAGGTACCTGTAAGACCATGAGTGGTCACACAGATTATGTAAGATCTGTGGCTATATCCAGTGATTCAGAGTTCATCGTATCGGGAAGTGCAGATTAGACGGTGAGACTATGGGACGTCAAGACAGGTACCTGTAAGACCATGAGTGGTCACACAGATTATGTAAGATCTGTGGCTATATCCAGTGATTCAGAGTTCATCGTATCGGGAAGTGCAGATTAGACGGTGAGACTATGGGACGTCAAGACAGGTACCTGTAAGACCATGAGTGGTCACACAGATTCTGTATGATCTGGGGCTATATCCAGTGATTCAGAGTTCATCGTATCGGGAAGTCATGATTATACGGTGAGACTATGGGACGTCAAGATAGGTACCTGTAAGACCATGAGTGGTCACACTAGTGTTGTATCATCTGTGGCTATATCCAGTGATTCAGAGTTCATCGTATCGGGAAGTGCAGATAAGACGGTGAGACTATGGGACGTCAAGACAGGTACCTGTAAGACCATGAGTGGTCACACAGATTATGTAAGATCTGTGGCTATATCCAGTGATTCAGAGTTCATCGTATCGGGAAGTAGAGATAAGACGGTGAGACTATGGGACGTCAAGACAGGTACCTGTAAGACCATGAGTGGTCACACTAGTGTTGTATCATCTGGGGCTATATCCAGTGATTCAGAGTTCATCGTATCGGGAAGTGCAGATAATACGGTGAGACTATGGGACGTCAAGACAGGTACCTGTAAGACCATGAGTGGTCACACTAGTGTTGTATATGCTGTGGCTATATCCAGTGATTCAGAGTTCATCGTATCGGGAAGTTGAGTTAAGACGGTGAGACTATGGGACGTCAAGACAGATACCTGTAAGACCATGAATGGTCACACTAGTTATGTATATGCTGTGGCTATATCCAGTGATTCAGAGTTCATCGTATCGGGAAGTGCAGATTAGACGGTGAGACTATGGAACGTCAAGACAGGTACCTGTAAGACCATGAGTGGTCACACAGATTATGTATCATCTGTGGCTATATCCAGTGATTCAGAGTTCATCATATCGGGAAGTGCAGATTATACGGTGAGACTATGGGACGTCAAGACAGGTACCTGTAAGACCATGAGTGGTCACACAGATACTGTATCATCTGTGGCTATATCCAGTGATTCAGAGTTCATCGTATCGGGAAGTTGAGATAAGACGGTGAGACTATGGGACGTCAAGACAGGTACCTGTAAGACCATGAGTGGTCACACTAGTTCTGTAAGATCTGTTGCTATATCCAGTGATTCAGAGTTCATCGTATCGGGAAGTTGAGATAAGACGGTGAGACTATGGGACGTCAAGACAGGTACCTGTAAGACCATGAGTGGTCACACGGATTCTGTATGATCTGGGGCTATATCCAGTGATTCAGAGTTCATCGTATCGGGAAGTTAAGATAATACGGTGAGACTATGGGACGTCAAGACAGGTACCTGTAAGACCATGAGTGGTCACACTAGTTATGTATCATCTGTGGCTATATCCAGTGATTCAGAGTTCATCGTATCGGGAAGTAGAGATAAGACGGTGAGACTATGGGACGTCAAGACAGGTACCTGTAAGACCATGAGTGGTCACACTAGTGTTGAATATGCTGTGGCTATATCCAGTGATTCAGAGTTCATCGTATCGGGAAGTGCAGATTAGACGGTGAGACTATGGGACGTCAAGACAGGTACCTGTAAGACCATGAGTGGTCACACAGATTCTGTATGATCTGGGGCTATATCCAGTGATTCAGAGTTCATCGTATCGGGAAGTTGAGATAAGACGGTGAGACTATGGGACGTCAAGACAGGTACCTGTAAGACCATGAGTGGTCACACAGATTCTGTATGATCTGTGGCTATATCCAGTGATTCAGAGTTCATCGTATCGGGAAGTTGAATTAAGACGGTGAGACTATGGAACGTCAAGACAGGTACCTGTAAGACCATGAGTGGTCACACAGATTATGTAAGATCTGTGGCTATATCCAGTGATTCAGAGTTCATCGTATCGGGAAGTTAAGATAATACGGTGAGACTATGGAACGTCAAGACAGGTACCTGTAAGACCATGAGTGGTCACACTAGTTCTGTATCATCTGTGGCTATATCCAGTGATTCAGAGTTCATCGTATCGGGAAGTGCAGATTAGACGGTGAGACTATGGGACGTCAAGACAGGTACCTGTAAGACCATGAGTGGTCACACTAGTTCTGTATCATCTGTGGCTATATCCAGTGATTCAGAGTTCATCGTATCGGGAAGTGCAGATTAGACGGTGAGACTATGGGACGTCAAGAAAGGTACCTGTAAGACCATGAGTGGTCACACTAGTTATGTATATGCTGTGGCTATATCCAGTGATTCAGAGTTCATCGTATCGGGAAGTTGAGTTAAGACGGTGAGACTATGGGACGTCAAGACAGGTACCTGTAAGACCATGAGTGGTCACACTAGTGTTGTATCATCTGTGGCTATATCCAGTGATTCAGAGTTCATCGTATCGGGAAGTGCAGATAATACGGTGAGACTATGGAACGTCAAGACAGGTACCTGTAAGACCATGAGTGGCCACACTAGTGTTGTATCATCTGTGGCTATATCCAGTGATTCAGAGTTCATCGTATCGGGAAGTGCAGATTATACGGTGAGACTATGGGACGTCAAGACAGGTACCTGTAAGACCATGAGTGGTCACACAGATTATCTAAGATCTGTGTCTATATCCAGTGATTCAGAGTTCATCGTATCGGGAAGTAGAGATAAGACGGTGAGACTATGGGACGTCAAGACAGGTACCTGTAAGACCATGAGTGGTCACACTAGTGTTGTATCATCTGTGGCTATATCCAGTGATTCAGAGTTCATCGTATCGGGAAGTTATGATAATACGGTGAGACTATGGCACGTCAAGACAGGTACCTGTAAGACCATGAGTGGTCACACTAGTGTTGTATCATCTGTGGCTATATCCAGTGATTCAGAGTTCATCGTATCGGGAAGTGCAGATTATACGGTGAGACTATGGAACGTCAAGACAGGTACCTGTAAGACCATGAGTGGTCACACTAGTGTTGTATCATCTGTGGCTATATCCAGTGATTCAGAGTTCATCGTATCGGGAAGTTGAGATAATACGGTGAGACTATGGGACGTCAAGACAGGTACCTGTAAGACCATGAGTGGTCACACAGATTATGTAAGATCTGTGGCTATATCCAGTGATTCAGAGTTCATCGTATCGGGAAGTTGAATTAAGACGGTGAGACTATGGCACGTCAAGACAGGTACCTGTAAGACCATGAGTGGTCACACTAGTGTTGTATCATCTGTGGCTATATCCAGTGATTCAGAGTTCATCGTATCGGGAAGTTATGATAATACGGTGAGACTATGGCACGTCAAGACAGGTACCTGTAAGACCATGAGTGGTCACACTAGTTCTGTATCATCTGTGGCTATATCCAGTGATTCAGAGTTCATCGTATCGGGAAGTCATGATTATACGGTGAGACTATGGGACGTCAAGACAGGTACCTGTAAGACCATGAGTGGTCACACAGATTCTGTATCATCTGGGGCTATATCCAGTGATTCAGAGTTCATCGTATCGGGAAGTTGAGTTAAGACGGTGAGACTATGGGACGTCAAGACAGGTACCTGTAAGACCATGAGTGGTCACACTAGTGTTGTATCATCTGTGGCTATATCCAGTGATTCAGAGTTCATCGTATCGGGAAGTTGAGATAAGACGGTGAGACTATGGGACGTCAAGACAGGTACCTGTAAGACCATGAGTGGTCACACTAGTGTTGTATGATCTGTGGCTATATCCAGTGATTCAGAGTTCATCGTATCGGGAAGTGCAGATAAGACGGTGAGACTATGGGACGTCAAGACAGGTACCTGTAAGACCATGAGTGGTCACACTAGTGTTGTATATGCTGTGGCTATATCCAGTGATTCAGAGTTCATCGTATCGGGAAGTTGAATTAAGACGGTGAGACTATGGGACGTCAAGACAGGTACCTGTAAGACCATGAGTGGTCACACAGATTCTGTATGATCTGGGGCTATATCCAGTGATTCAGAGTTCATCGTATCGGGAAGTGCAGATTATACGGTGAGACTATGGGACGTCAAGACAGATACCTGTAAGACCATGAGTGGTCACACTAGTTATGTATATGCTGTGGCTATATCCAGTGATTCAGAGTTCATCGTATCGGGAAGTTGAGTTAAGACGGTGAGACTATGGGACGTCAAGACAGGTACCTGTAAGACCATGAGTGGTCACACTCGTTATGTAAATGCTGTGGCTATATCCAGTGATTCAGAGTTCATCGTATCGGGAAGTTGAGTTAAGACGGTGAGACTATGGGACGTCAAGACAGGTACCTGTAAGACCATGAGTGGTCACACAGATTATCTAAGATCTGTGTCTATATCCAGTGATTCAGAGTTCATCGTATCGGGAAGTAGAGATAAGACGGTGAGACTATGGGACGTCAAGACAGGTACCTGTAAGACCATGAGTGGTCACACTAGTGTTGTATCATCTGTGGCTATATCCAGTGATTCAGAGTTCATCGTATCGGGAAGTAGAGATAAGACGGTGAGACTATGGGACGTCAAGACAGGTACCTGTAAGACCATGAGTGGTCACACAGATTATCTAAGATCTGTGGCTATATCCAGTGATTCAGAGTTCATCGTATCGGGAAGTTGAGATAAGACGGTGAGACTATGGGACGTCAAGACAGGTACCTGTAAGACCATGAGTGGTCACACAGATTCTGTATCATCTGTGGCTATATCCAGTGATTCAGAGTTCATCGTATCGGGAAGTTGAGATAAGACGGTGAGACTATGGGACGTCAAGACAGGTACCTGTAAGACCATGAGTGGTCACACTAGTTCTATATCATCTGTGGCTATATCCAGTGATTCAGAGTTCATCGTATCGGGAAGTAGAGATAAGACGGTGAGACTATGGCACGTCAAGACAGGTACCTGTAAGACCATGAGTGGTCACACAGATTCTGTATGATCTGGGGCTATATCCAGTGATTCAGAGTTCATCGTATCGGGAAGTTAAGATAATACGGTGAGACTATGGGACGTCAAGACAGGTACCTGTAAGACCATGAGTGGTCACACAGATTATGTAAGATCTGTGGCTATATCCAGTGATTCAGAGTTCATCGTATCGGGAAGTGCAGATTAGACGGTGAGACTATGGGACGTCAAGACAGGTACCTGTAAGACCATGAGTGGTCACACTAGTTATGTATATGCTGTGGCTATATCCAGTGATTCAGAGTTCATCGTATCGGGAAGTTGAGTTAAGACGGTGAGACTATGGGACGTCAAGACAGGTACCTGTAAGACCATGAGTGGTCACACAGATTATGTAAGATCTGTGTCTATATCCAGTGATTCAGAGTTCATCGTATCGGGAAGTGCAGATTATACGGTGAGACTATGGGACGTCAAGACAGGTACCTGTAAGACCATGAGTGGTCACACAGATTCTGTATGATCTGGGGCTATATCCAGTGATTCAGAGTTCATCGTATCGGTAAGTGCAGATAATACGGTGAGACTATGGGACGTCAAGACAGGTACCTGTAAGACCATGAGTGGTCACACTAGTGTTGAATATGCTGTGGCTATATCCAGTGATTCAGAGTTCATCGTATCGGGAAGTGCAGATAAGACGGTGAGACTATGGGACGTCAAGACAGGTACCTGTAAGACCATGAGTGGTCACACAGATTATGTATCATCTGTGGCTATATCCAGTGATTCAGAGTTCATCATATCGGGAAGTAGAGATAAGACGGTGAGACTATGGGACGTCAAGACAGGTACCTGTAAGACCATGAGTGGTCACACTAGTTATTTATATGCTGTGGCTATATCCAGTGATTCAGAGTTTATCGTATCGGGAAGTTGAGATAATACGGTGAGACTATGGCACGTCAAGACAGGTACCTGTAAGACCATGAGTGGTCACACAGATTATCTAAGATCTGTGGCTATATCCAGTGATTCAGAGTTCATCGTATCGGGAAGTGCAGATTATACGGTGAGACTATGGGACGTCAAGACAGGTACCTGTAAGACCATGAGTGGTCACACTAGTGTTGTATCATCTGTGGCTATATCCAGTGATTCAGAGTTCATCGTATCGGGAAGTTGTGATAAGACGGTGAGACTATGGGACGTCAAGACAGGTACCTGTAAGACCATGAGTGGTCACACAGATTCTGTATGATCTGGGGCTATATCCAGTGATTCAGAGTTCATCGTATCGGGAAGTGCAGATTATACGGTGAGACTATGGGACGTCAAGACAGATACCTGTAAGACCATGAGTGGTCACACTAGTTATGTATATGCTGTGGCTATATCCAGTGATTCAGAGTTCATCGTATCGGGAAGTTGAGTTAAGACGGTGAGACTATGGGACGTCAAGACAGGTACCTGTAAGACCATGAGTGGTCACACTCGTTATGTAAATGCTGTGGCTATATCCAGTGATTCAGAGTTCATCGTATCGGGAAGTTGAGTTAAGACGGTGAGACTATGGGACGTCAAGACAGGTACCTGTAAGACCATGAGTGGTCACACAGATTATCTAAGATCTGTGTCTATATCCAGTGATTCAGAGTTCATCGTATCGGGAAGTAGAGATAAGACGGTGAGACTATGGGACGTCAAGACAGGTACCTGTAAGACCATGAGTGGTCACACTAGTGTTGTATCATCTGTGGCTATATCCAGTGATTCAGAGTTCATCGTATCGGGAAGTAGAGATAAGACGGTGAGACTATGGGACGTCAAGACAGGTACCTGTAAGACCATGAGTGGTCACACAGATTATCTAAGATCTGTGGCTATATCCAGTGATTCAGAGTTCATCGTATCGGGAAGTTGAGATAAGACGGTGAGACTATGGGACGTCAAGACAGGTACCTGTAAGACCATGAGTGGTCACACAGATTCTGTATCATCTGTGGCTATATCCAGTGATTCAGAGTTCATCGTATCGGGAAGTTGAGATAAGACGGTGAGACTATGGGACGTCAAGACAGGTACCTGTAAGACCATGAGTGGTCACACTAGTTCTATATCATCTGTGGCTATATCCAGTGATTCAGAGTTCATCGTATCGGGAAGTAGAGATAAGACGGTGAGACTATGGCACGTCAAGACAGGTACCTGTAAGACCATGAGTGGTCACACAGATTCTGTATGATCTGGGGCTATATCCAGTGATTCAGAGTTCATCGTATCGGGAAGTTAAGATAATACGGTGAGACTATGGGACGTCAAGACAGGTACCTGTAAGACCATGAGTGGTCACACTAGTGTTGTATCATCTGTGGCTATATCCAGTGATTCAGAGTTCATCGTATCGGGAAGTTGAGTTAAGACGGTGAGACTATGGGACGTCAAGACAGGTACCTGTAAGACCATGAGTGGTCACACAGATTATCTAAGATCTGTGTCTATATCCAGTGATTCAGAGTTCATCGTATCGGGAAGTGCAGATTATACGGTGAGACTATGGGACGTCAAGACAGGTACCTGTAAGACCATGAGTGGTCACACAGATTGAGTATATGCTGTGGCTATATCCAGTGATTCAGAGTTCATCGTATCGGGAAGTTATGATAAGACGGTGAGACTATGGGACGTCAAGACAGGTACCTGTAAGACCATGAGTGGTCACACTAGTGTTGAATATGCTGTGGCTATATCCAGTGATTCAGAGTTCATCGTATCGGGAAGTGCAGATAATACGGTGAGACTATGGGACGTCAAGACAGGTACCTGTAAGACCATGAGTGGTCACACTAGTGTTGTATCATCTGTGGCTATATCCAGTGATTCAGAGTTCATCGTATCGGGAAGTTGAGATAAGACGGTGAGACTATGGGACGTCAAGACAGGTACCTGTAAGACCATGAGTGGTCACACAGATTCTGTATGATCTGGGGCTATATCCAGTGATTCAGAGTTCATCGTATCGGGAAGTGCAGATTATACGGTGAGACTATGGGACGTCAAGACAGGTACCTGTAAGACCATGAGTGGTCACACAGATACTGTATCATCTGTGGCTATATCCAGTGATTCAGAGTTCATCGTATCGGGAAGTTGAGATAAGACGGTGAGACTATGGGACGTCAAGACAGGTACCTGTAAGACCATGAGTGGTCACACAGATTCTGTATGATCTGGGGCTATACCCAGTGATTCAGAGTTCATCGTATCGGGAAGTAATGATTATACGGTGAGACTATGGGACGTCAAGACAGGTACCTGTAAGACCATGAGTGGTCACACTAGTGTTGTATCATCTGTGGCTATATCCAGTGATTCAGAGTTCATCGTATCGGGAAGTAGAGATAAGACGGTGAGACTATGGCACGTCAAGACAGGTACCTGTAAGACCATGAGTGGTCACACAGATACTGTATCATCTGTGGCTATATCCAGTGATTCAGAGTTCATCGTATCGGGAAGTGCAGATAATACGGTGAGACTATGGGACGTCAAGACAGGTACCTGTAAGACCATGAGTGGTCACACAGATTATGTAAGATCTGTGGCTATATCCAGTGATTCAGAGTTCATCGTATCGGGAAGTGCAGATTAGACGGTGAGACTATGGGACGTCAAGACAGGTACCTGTAAGACCATGAGTGGTCACACTAGTTATGTATCATCTGTGGCTATATCCAGTGATTCAGAGTTCATCGTATCGGGAAGTTGAGATATGACTGTGAGACTATGGGACGTCAAGACAGGTACCTGTAAGACCATGAGTCGTCACACTAGTTCTGTATCATCTGTGGCTATATCCAGTGATTCAGAGTTCATCGTATCGGGAAGTTGAGATAAGACGGTGAGACTATGGGACGTCAAGACAGGTACCTGTAAGACCATGAGTGGTCACACTAGTTCTGTATCATCTGTGGCTATATCCAGTGATTCAGAGTTCATCGTATCGGGAAGTTGAGATAAGACGGTGAGACTATGGGACGTCAAGACAGGTACCTGTAAGACCATGAGTGGTCACACTAGTTATGTATATGCTGTGGCTATATCCAGTGATTCAGAGTTCATCGTATCGGGAAGTGCAGATTATACGGTGAGACTATGGGACGTCAAGACAGGTACCTGTAAGACCATGAGTGGTCACACAGATACTGTATCATCTGTGGCTATATCCAGTGATTCAGAGTTCATCGTATCGGGAAGTTGAGTTAAGACGGTGAGACTATGGGACGTCAAGACAGGTACCTGTAAGACCATGAGTGGTCACACAGATTATCTAAGATCTGTGGCTATATCCAGTGATTCAGAGTTCATCGTATCGGGAAGTGCAGATTATACGGTGAGACTATGGGACGTCAAGACAGGTACCTGTAAGACCATGAGTGGTCACACTAGTGTTGTATCATCTGTGGCTATATCCAGTGATTCAGAGTTCATCGTATCGGGAAGTAGAGATAAGACGGTGAGACTATGGGACGTCAAGACAGGTACCTGTAAGACCATGAGTGGTCACACTAGTGTTGTATATGCTGTGGCTATATCCAGTGATTCAGAGTTCATCGTATCGGGAAGTTGAGATAAGACGGTGAGACTATGGGACGTCAAGACAGGTACCTGTAAGACCATGAGTGGTCACACTAGTTCTGTATCATCTGTGGCTATATCCAGTGATTCAGAGTTCATCGTATCGGGAAGTCATGATTATACGGTGAGACTATGGGACGTCAAGACAGGTACCTGTAAGACCATGAGTGGTCACACAGATTCTGTATGATCTGGGGCTATATCCAGTGATTCAGAGTTCATCGTATCGGGAAGTGCAGATTATACGGTGAGACTATGGGACGTCAAGACAGGTACCTGTAAGACCATGAGTGGTCACACTAGTGTTGTATCATCTGTGGCTATATCCAGTGATTCAGAGTTCATCGTATCGGGAAGTTGAGATAAGACGGTGAGACTATGGAACGTCAAGACAGGTACCTGTAAGACCATGAGTGGTCACACAGATTATGTAAGATCTGTGTCTATATCCAGTGATTCAGAGTTCATCGTATCGGGAAGTGCAGATTATACGGTGAGACTATGGGACGTCAAGACAGGTACCTGTAAGACCATGAGTGGTCACACTAGTGTTGTATCATCTGTGGCTATATCCAGTGATTCAGAGTTCATCGTATCGGGAAGTTATGATAAGACGGTGAGACTATGGGACGTCAAGACAGGTACCTGTAAGACCATGAGTGGTCACACTAGTGTTGAATATGCTGTGGCTATATCCAGTGATTCAGAGTTCATCGTATCGGGAAGTTGAGATAAGACGGTGAGACTATGGGACGTCAAGACAGGTACCTGTAAGACCATGAGTGGTCACACTAGTGTTGTATCATCTGTGGCTATATCCAGTGATTCAGAGTTCATCGTATCGGGAAGTTGAGATAAGACGGTGAGACTATGGGACGTCAAGACAGGTACCTGTAAGACCATGAGTGGTCACACAGATTATGTATCATCTATGGCTATATCCAGTGATTCAGAGTTCATCGTATCGGGAAGTTATGATAATACGGTGAGACTATGGGACGTCAAGACAGGTACCTGTAAGACCATGAGTGGTCACACAGATTGAGTATATGCTGTGGCTATATCCAGTGATTCAGAGTTCATCGTATCGGGAAGTGCAGATTATACGGTGAGACTATGGGACGTCAAGACAGGTACCTGTAAGACCATGAGTGGTCACACTAGTGTTGTATCATCTGTGGCTATATCCAGTAATTCAGAGTTCATCGTATCGGGAAGTTGAATAAAGACGGTGAGACTATGGGACGTCAAGACAGGTACCTGTAAGACCATGAGTGGTCACACTAGTGTTGAATATGCTGTGGCTATATCCAGTGATTCAGAGTTCATCGTATCGGGAAGTTGAGATAAGACGGTGAGACTATGGGACGTCAAGACAGGTACCTGTAAGACCATGAGTGGTCACACTAGTGTTGTATCATCTGTGGCTATATCCAGTGATTCAGAGTTCATCGTATCGGGAAGTTGAGATAAGACGGTGAGACTATGGGACGTCAAGACAGGTACCTGTAAGACCATGAGTGGTCACACAGATTATGTAAGATCTGTGGCTATATCCAGTGATTCAGAGTTCATCGTATCGGGAAGTTGAGATAAGACGGTGAGACTATGGGACGTCAAGACAGGTACCTGTAAGACCATGAGTGGTCACACAGATTATCTAAGATCTGTGGCTATATCCAGTGATTCAGAGTTCATCGTATCGGGAAGTTGAGATAAGACGGTGAGACTATGGAACGTCAAGACAGGTACCTGTAAGACCATGAGTGGTCACACAGATTATCTAAGATCTGTGGCTATATCCAGTGATTCAGAGTTCATCGTATCGGGAAGTTGAGATAAGACGGTGAGACTATGGGACGTCAAGACAGGTACCTGTAAGACCATGAGTGGTCACACAGATTCTGTATGATCTGGGGCTATATCCAGTGATTCAGAGTTCATCGTATCGGGAAGTAATGATTAGACGGTGAGACTATGGGACGTCAAGACAGGTACCTGTAAGACCATGAGTGGTCACACAGATTATGTAAGATCTGTGGCTATATCCAGTGATTCAGAGTTCATCGTATCGGGAAGTTGAGATAAGACGGTGAGACTATGGCACGTCAAGACAGGTACCTGTAAGACCATGAGTGGTCACACTAGTGTTGTATCTGCTGTGGCTATATCCAGTGATTCAGAGTTCATCGTATCGGGAAGTTGAGTTAAGACGGTGAGACTATGGGACGTCAAGACAGGTACCTGTAAGACCATGAGTGGTCACACAGATTATGTATATGCTGTGGCTATATCCAGTGATTCAGAGTTCATCGTATCGGGAAGTTGAGATAAGACGGTGAGACTATGGGACGTCAAGACAGGTACCTGTAAGACCATGAGTGGTCACACTAGTGTTGTATCATCTGTGGCTATATCCAGTGATTCAGAGTTCATTGTATCGGGAAGTTGAATTAAGACGGTGAGACTATGGAACGTCAAGACAGGTACCTGTAAGACCATGAGTGGTCACACAGATTATGTAAGATCTGTGGCTATATCCAGTGATTCAGAGTTCATCGTATCGGGAAGTTGAGATAAGACGGTGAGACTATGGGACGTCAAGACAGGTACCTGTAAGACCATGAGTGGTCACACAGATACTGTATCATCTGTGGCTATATCCAGTGATTCAGAGTTCATCGTATCGGGAAGTCATGATTATACGGTGAGACTATGGGACGTCAAGACAGGTACCTGTAAGACCATGAGTGGTCACACAGATTATGTAAGATCTGTGGCTATATCCAGTGATTCAGAGTTCATCGTATCGGGAAGTTGAGATAAGACGGTGAGACTATGGGACGTCAAGACAGGTACCTGTAAGACCATGAGTGGTCACACAGATACTGTATCATCTGTGGCTATATCCAGTGATTCAGAGTTCATCGTATCGGGAAGTTGAGATAAGACGGTGAGACTATGGGACGTCAAGACAGTTACCTGTAAGACCATGAGTGGTCACACTAGTGTTGTATATGCTGTGGCTATATCCAGTGATTCAGAGTTCATCGTATCGGGAAGTTGAGATAAGACGGTGAGACTATGGGACGTCAAGACAGGTACCTGTAAGACCATGAGTCGTCACACTAGTTCTGTATCATCTGTGGCTATATCCAGTGATTCAGAGTTCATCGTATCGGGAAGTTGAATTAAGACGGTGAGACTATGGGACGTCAAGACAGGTACCTGTAAGACCATGAGTGGTCACACAGATTCTGTATGATCTGTGGCTATATCCAGTGATTCAGAGTTTATCGTATCGGGAAGTTGAGATAATACGGTGAGACTATGGCACGTCAAGACAGGTACCTGTAAGACCATGAGTGGTCACACAGATTATCTAAGATCTGTGGCTATATCCAGTGATTCAGAGTTCATCGTATCGGGAAGTGCAGATTATACGGTGAGACTATGGGACGTCAAGACAGGTACCTGTAAGACCATGAGTGGTCACACAGATTCTGTATGATCTGGGGCTATATCCAGTGATTCAGAGTTCATCGTATCGGGAAGTGCAGATTATACGGTGAGACTATGGGACGTCAAGACAGGTACCTGTAAGACCATGAGTGGTCACACTAGTGTTGTATCATCTGTGGCTATATCCAGTGATTCAGAGTTCATCGTATCGGGAAGTTGAGATAAGACGGTGAGACTATGGGACGTCAAGACAGGTACCTGTAAGACCATGAGTGGTCACACAGATTCTGTATGATCTGGGGCTATATCCAGTGATTCAGAGTTCATCGTATCGGGAAGTTGAGATAAGACGGTGAGACTATGGGACGTCAAGACAGGTACCTGTAAGACCATGAGTGGTCACACTCGTTATGTATATGCTGTGGCTATATCCAGTGATTCAGAGTTCATCGTATCGGGAAGTTGAGATATGACTGTGAGACTATGGGACGTCAAGACAGGTACCTGTAAGACCATGAGTCGTCACACTAGTTCTGTATCATCTGTGGCTATATCCAGTGATTCAGAGTTAATCGTATCGGGAAGTTGAGTTAAGACGGTGAGACTATGGGACGTCAAGACAGGTACCTGTAAGACCATGAGTGGTCACACTAGTGTTGTATCATCTGTGGCTATATCCAGTGATTCAGAGTTCATCGTATCGGGAAGTCATGATTATACGGTGAGACTATGGAACGTCAAGACAGGTACCTGTAAGACCATGAGTGGTCACACAGATTATGTAAGATCTGTGTCTATATCCAGTGATTCAGAGTTCATCGTATCGGGAAGTGCAGATTATACGGTGAGACTATGGGACGTCAAGACAGGTACCTGTAAGACCATGAGTCGTCACACTAGTTCTGTATCATCTGTGGCTATATCCAGTGATTCAGAGTTAATCGTATCGGGAAGTTGAGTTAAGACGGTGAGACTATGGGACGTCAAGACAGGTACCTGTAAGACCATGAGTGGTCACACTAGTTATGTATATGCTGTGGCTATATCCAGTGATTCAGAGTTCATCGTATCGGGAAGTCATGATTATACGGTGAGACTATGGAACGTCAAGACAGGTACCTGTAAGACCATGAGTGGTCACACAGATTATGTAAGATCTGTGTCTATATCCAGTGATTCAGAGTTCATCGTATCGGGAAGTGCAGATTATACGGTGAGACTATGGGACGTCAAGACAGGTACCTGTAAGACCATGAGTCGTCACACTAGTTCTGTATCATCTGTGGCTATATCCAGTGATTCAGAGTTAATCGTATCGGGAAGTTGAGTTAAGACGGTGAGACTATGGGACGTCAAGACAGGTACCTGTAAGACCATGAGTGGTCACACTAGTTATGTATATGCTGTGGCTATATCCAGTGATTCAGAGTTCATCGTATCGGGAAGTGCAGATTATACGGTGAGACTATGGGACGTCAAGACAGATACCTGTAAGACCATGAGTGGTCACACTAGTTATGTATATGCTGTGGCTATATCCAGTGATTCAGAGTTCATCGTATCGGGAAGTTGAGTTAAGACGGTGAGACTATGGGACGTCAAGACAGGTACCTGTAAGACCATGAGTGGTCACACTAGTGTTGTATCATCTGTGGCTATATCCAGTGATTCAGAGTTCATTGTATCGGGAAGTAATGATTAGACGGTGAGACTATGGGACGTCAAGACAGGTACCTGTAAGACCATGAGTGGTCACACAGATTATGTAAGATCTGTGGCTATATCCAGTGATTCAGAGTTCATCGTATCGGGAAGTGGAGATTAGACAGTGAGACTATGGGACGTCAAGACAGTTACCTGTAAGACCATGAGTGGTCACACTAGTGTTGTATATGCTGTGGCTATATCCAGTGATTCAGAGTTCATCGTATCGGGAAGTTGAGATAAGACGGTGAGACTATGGGACGTCAAGACAGGTACCTGTAAGACCATGAGTGGTCACACTAGTTCTGTATCATCTGTGGCTATATCCAGTGATTCAGAGTTCATCGTATCGGGAAGTCATGATTATACGGTGAGACTATGGGACGTCAAGACAGGTACCTGTAAGACCATGAGTGGTCACACAGATTCTGTATGATCTGGGGCTATATCCAGTGATTCAGAGTTCATCGTATCGGGAAGTGCAGATTATACGGTGAGACTATGGGACGTCAAGACAGGTACCTGTAAGACCATGAGTGGTCACACTAGTGTTGTATCATCTGTGGCTATATCCAGTGATTCAGAGTTCATCGTATCGGGAAGTCATGATTATACGGTGAGACTATGGAACGTCAAGACAGGTACCTGTAAGACCATGAGTGGTCACACAGATTATGTAAGATCTGTGTCTATATCCAGTGATTCAGAGTTCATCGTATCGGGAAGTGCAGATTATACGGTGAGACTATGGGACGTCAAGACAGGTACCTGTAAGACCATGAGTCGTCACACTAGTTCTGTATCATCTGTGGCTATATCCAGTGATTCAGAGTTAATCGTATCGGGAAGTTGAGTTAAGACGGTGAGACTATGGGACGTCAAGACAGGTACCTGTAAGACCATGAGTGGTCACACTAGTTATGTATATGCTGTGGCTATATCCAGTGATTCAGAGTTCATCGTATCGGGAAGTGCAGATTATACGGTGAGACTATGGGACGTCAAGACAGATACCTGTAAGACCATGAGTGGTCACACTAGTTATGTATATGCTGTGGCTATATCCAGTGATTCAGAGTTCATCGTATCGGGAAGTTGAGTTAAGACGGTGAGACTATGGGACGTCAAGACAGGTACCTGTAAGACCATGAGTGGTCACACTAGTGTTGTATCATCTGTGGCTATATCCAGTGATTCAGAGTTCATTGTATCGGGAAGTAATGATTAGACGGTGAGACTATGGGACGTCAAGACAGGTACCTGTAAGACCATGAGTGGTCACACAGATTATGTAAGATCTGTGGCTATATCCAGTGATTCAGAGTTCATCGTATCGGGAAGTGGAGATTAGACAGTGAGACTATGGGACGTCAAGACAGTTACCTGTAAGACCATGAGTGGTCACACTAGTGTTGTATATGCTGTGGCTATATCCAGTGATTCAGAGTTCATCGTATCGGGAAGTTGAGATAAGACGGTGAGACTATGGGACGTCAAGACAGGTACCTGTAAGACCATGAGTGGTCACACTAGTTCTGTATCATCTGTGGCTATATCCAGTGATTCAGAGTTCATCGTATCGGGAAGTCATGATTATACGGTGAGACTATGGGACGTCAAGACAGGTACCTGTAAGACCATGAGTGGTCACACAGATTCTGTATGATCTGGGGCTATATCCAGTGATTCAGAGTTCATCGTATCGGGAAGTGCAGATTATACGGTGAGACTATGGGACGTCAAGACAGGTACCTGTAAGACCATGAGTGGTCACACTAGTGTTGTATCATCTGTGGCTATATCCAGTGATTCAGAGTTCATCGTATCGGGAAGTCATGATTATACGGTGAGACTATGGAACGTCAAGACAGGTACCTGTAAGACCATGAGTGGTCACACAGATTATGTAAGATCTGTGTCTATATCCAGTGATTCAGAGTTCATCGTATCGGGAAGTGCAGATTATACGGTGAGACTATGGGACGTCAAGACAGGTACCTGTAAGACCATGAGTCGTCACACTAGTTCTGTATCATCTGTGGCTATATCCAGTGATTCAGAGTTCATTGTATCGGGAAGTAATGATTAGACGGTGAGACTATGGGACGTCAAGACAGGTACCTGTAAGACCATGAGTGGTCACACTAGTGTTGAATATGCTGTGGCTATATCCAGTGATTCAGAGTTCATCGTATCGGGAAGTGCAGATAAAACGGTGAGACTATGGAACGTCAAGACAGGAACCTGTAAGACCATGAGTGGTCACACTAGTTATGTATATGCTGTGGCTATATCCAGTGATTCAGAGTTCATCGTATCGGGAAGTCATGATTATACGGTGAGACTATGGAACGTCAAGACAGGTACCTGTAAGACCATGAGTGGTCACACTAGTGTTGTATCATCTGTGGCTATATCCAGTGATTCAGAGTTCATCGTATCGGGAAGTTGAGATAAGACGGTGAGACTATGGGACGTCAAGACAGGTACCTGTAAGACCATGAGTGGTCACACTGATTCTGTATGATCTGGGGCTATATCCAGTGATTCAGAGTTCATCGTATCGGGAAGTAGAGATAAGACGGTGAGACTATGGGACGTCAAGACAGTTACCTGTAAGACCATGAGTGGTCACACTAGTTATGTATATGCTGTGGCTATATCCAGTGATTCAGAGTTCATCGTATCGGGAAGTCATGATTATACGGTGAGACTATGGGACGTCAAGACAGGTACCTGTAAGACCATGAGTGGTCACACTAGTGTTGTATCATCTGTGGCTATATCCAGTGATTCAGAGTTCATCGTATCTGGAAGTTGAGATAAGACGGTGAGACTATGGGACGTCAAGACAGGTACCTGTAAGACCATGAGTGGTCACACTAGTGTTGTATCATCTGTGGCTATATCCAGTGATTCAGAGTTCATCGTATCGGGAAGTAGAGATAAGACGGTTAGACTATGGGACGTCAAGACAGGTACCTGTAAGACCATGAGTGGTCACACTAGTGTTGTATCATCTGTGGCTATATCCAGTGATTCAGAGTTAATCGTATCGGGAAGTTGAGTTAAGACGGTGAGACTATGGGACGTCAAGACAGGTACCTGTAAGACCATGAGTCGTCACACTAGTTCTGTATCATCTGTGGCTATATCCAGTGATTCAGAGTTAATCGTATCGGGAAGTTGAGTTAAGACGGTGAGACTATGGGACGTCAAGACAGGTACCTGTAAGACCATGAGTGGTCACACTAGTTCTGTATCATCTGTGGCTATATCCAGTGATTCAGAGTTCATCGTATCGGGAAGTGCAGATTATACGGTGAGACTATGGGACGTCAAGACAGGTACCTGTAAGACCATGAGTGGTCACACTAGTGTTGTATCATCTGTGGCTATATCCAGTGATTCAGAGTTCATCGTATCGGGAAGTTGAGTTAAGACGGTGAGACTATGGCACGTCAAGACAGGTACCTGTAAGACCATGAGTGGTCACACTAGTGTTGTATCATCTGTGGCTATATCCAGTGATTCAGAGTTCATCGTATCGGGAAGTTGAGTTAAGACGGTGAGACTATGGGACGTCAAGACAGGTACCTGTAAGACCATGAGTGGTCACACGGATTCTGTATGATCGTGGGCTATATCCAGTGATTCAGAGTTCATCGTATCGGGAAGTTGAGATAAGACGGTGAGACTATGGGACGTCAAGACAGGTACCTGTAAGACCATGAGTGGTCACACTAGTGTTGTATCATCTGTGGCTATATCCAGTGATTCAGAGTTCATCGTATCGGGAAGTTGAGATATGACTGTGAGACTATGGGACGTCAAGACAGGTACCTGTAAGACCATGAGTGGTCACACTAGTTCTGTATCATCTGTGGCTATATCCAGTGATTCAGAGTTAATCGTATCGGGAAGTTGAGTTAAGACGGTGAGACTATGGGACGTCAAGACAGGTACCTGTAAGACCATGAGTGGTCACACTAGTTATGTATATGCTGTGGCTATATCCAGTGATTCAGAGTTCATCGTATCGGGAAGTGCAGATTATACGGTGAGACTATGGGACGTCAAGACAGGTACCTGTAAGACCATGAGTGGTCACACTAGTGTTGTATCATCTGTGGCTATATCCAGTGATTCAGAGTTCATCGTATCGGGAAGTTGAGTTAAGACGGTGAGACTATGGGACGTCAAGACAGGTACCTGTAAGACCATGAGTGGTCACACTAGTTATGCATATGCTGTGGCTATATCCAGTGATTCAGAGTTCATCGTATCGGGAAGTTGAGTTAAGACGGTGAGACTATGGGACGTCAAGACAGGTACCTGTAAGACCATGAGTGGTCACACTAGTGTTGTATCATCTGTGGCTATATCCAGTGATTCAGAGTTCATCGTATCGGGAAGTAGAGATAAGACGGTGAGACTATGGGACGTCAAGACAGGTACCTGTAAGACCATGAGTGGTCACACAGATTCTGTATGATCTGGGGCTATATCCAGTGATTCAGAGTTCATCGTATCGGGAAGTTGAGATAAGACGGTGAGACTATGGGACGTCAAGACAGGTACCTGTAAGACCATGAGTGGTCACACTAGTGTTGTATCTGCTGTGGCTATATCCAGTGATTCAGAGTTCATCGTATCGGGAAGTTGAGATAATACGGTGAGACTATGGGACGTCAAGACAGGTACCTGTAAGACCATGAGTGGTCACACTAGTGTTGTATCATCTGTGGCTATATCCAGTGATTCAGAGTTCATCGTATCGGGAAGTTGAGATAAGACGGTGAGACTATGGGACGTCAAGACAGGTACCTGTAAGACCATGAGTGGTCACACTAGTGTTGTATCATCTGTGGCTATATCCAGTGATTCAGAGTTCATCGTATCGGGAAGTTGAGATAAGACGGTGAGACTATGGGACGTCAAGACAGGTACCTGTAAGACCATGAGTGGTCACACAGATTCTGTATGATCTGTGGCTATATCCAGTGATTCAGAGTTCATCGTATCGGGAAGTTGAGATAAGACGGTGAGACTATGGGACGTCAAGACAGGTACCTGTAAGACCATGAGTGGTCACACAGATTCTGTATGATCTGGGGCTATATCCAGTGATTCAGAGTTCATCGTATCGGGAAGTTGAGATAATACGGTGAGACTATGGGACGTCAAGACAGGTACCTGTAAGACCATGAGTGGTCACACTAGTTTGTATCATCTGTGGCTATATCCAGTGATTCAGAGTTCATCGTATCGGGAAGTAGAGATAAGACGGTGAGACTATGGGACGTCAAGACAGGTACCTGTAAGACCATGAGATGTCACACGGATTCTGTATGATCGTGGGCTATATCCAGTGATTCAGAGTTCATCGTATCGGGAAGTAGAGATAAGACGGTGAGACTATGGGACGTCAAGACAGGTACCTGTAAGACCATGAGTGGTCACACTAGTTCTGTATGATCTGGGGCTATATCCAGTGATTCAGAGTTCATCGTATCGGGAAGTTGCAGATAAGACGGTGAGACTATGGGACGTCAAGACAGGTACCTGTAAGACCATGAGTGGTCACACTAGTTCTGTAAGATCTGTGGCTATATCCAGTGATTCAGAGTTCATCGTATCGGGAAGTTATGATTAGACGGTGAGACTATGGGACGTCAAGACAGGTACCTGTAAGACCATGAGTGGTCACACTAGTGTTGTATCATCTGTGGCTATATCCAGTGATTCAGAGTTCATCGTATCGGGAAGTTGAGATAAGACGGTGAGACTATGGGACGTCAAGACAGGTACCTGTAAGACCATGAGTGGTCACACTAGTTCTATATCATCTGTGGCTATATCCAGTGATTCAGAGTTCATCGTATCGGGAAGTAGAGATAAGACGGTGAGACTATGGGACGTCAAGACAGGTACCTGTAAGACCATGAGTGGTCACACTAGTGTTGTATCATCTGTGGCTATATCCAGTGATTCAGAGTTCATCGTATCGGGAAGTAGAGATAAGACGGTGAGACTATGGCACGTCAAGACAGGTACCTGTAAGACCATGAGTGGTCACACTAGTTATGCATATGCTGTGGCTATATCCAGTGATTCAGAGTTCATCGTATCGGGAAGTTGAGTTAAGACGGTGAGACTATGGGACGTCAAGACAGGTACCTGTAAGACCATGAGTGGTCACACTAGTGTTGTATCATCTGTGGCTATATCCAGTGATTCAGAGTTCATCGTATCGGGAAGTAGAGATAAGACGGTGAGACTATGGGACGTCAAGACAGGTACCTGTAAGACCATGAGTGGTCACACAGATTCTGTATCATCTGTGGCTATATCCAGTGATTCAGAGTTCATCGTATCGGGAAGTTGAGTTAAGACGGTGAGACTATGGGACGTCAAGACAGGTACCTGTAAGACCATGAGTGGTCACACTAGTTATGTATATGCTGTGGCTATATCCAGTGATTCAGAGTTCATCGTATCGGGAAGTTGAGTTAAGACGGTGAGACTATGGGACGTCAAGACAGGTACCTGTAAGACCATGAGTGGTCACACTAGTTCTGTATGATCTGTGGCTATATCCAGTGATTCAGAGTTCATCGTATCGGGAAGTTGAGTTAAGACGGTGAGACTATGGGACGTCAAGACAGGTACCTGTAAGACCATGAGTGGTCACACTAGTTATGTATATGCTGTGGCTATATCCAGTGATTCAGAGTTCATCGTATCGGGAAGTAGAGATAAGACGGTGAGACTATGGCACGTCAAGACAGGTACCTGTAAGACCATGAGTGGTCACACAGATTCTGTATGATCTGGGGCTATATCCAGTGATTCAGAGTTCATCGTATCGGGAAGTTGAGATAAGATGGTGAGACTATGGGACGTCAAGACAGGTACCTGTAAGACCATGAGTGGTCACACTAGTGTTGTATCTGCTGTGGCTATATCCAGTGATTCAGAGTTCATCGTATCGGGAAGTTGAGATAATACGGTGAGACTATGGGACGTCAAGACAGGTACCTGTAAGACCATGAGTGGTCACACTAGTGTTGTATCATCTGTGGCTATATCCAGTGATTCAGAGTTCATCGTATCGGGAAGTTGAGTTAAGACGGTGAGACTATGGGACGTCAAGACAGGTACCTGTAAGACCATGAGTGGTCACACTAGTTATGTATATGCTGTGGCTATATCCAGTGATTCAGAGTTCATCGTATCGGGAAGTGCAGATTATACGGTGAGACTATGGGACGTCAAGACAGGTACCTGTAAGACCATGAGTGGTCACACTAGTTCTGTAAGATCTGTGGCTATATCCAGTGATTCAGAGTTCATCGTATCGGGAAGTTGAGTTAAGACGGTGAGACTATGGGACGTCAAGACAGGTACCTGTAAGACCATGAGTGGTCACACGGATTCTGTATGATCGTGGGCTATATCCAGTGATTCAGAGTTCATCGTATCGGGAAGTAGAGATAAGACGGTGAGACTATGGGACGTCAAGACAGGTACCTGTAAGACCATGAGATGTCACACGGATTCTGTATGATCGTGGGCTATATCCAGTGATTCAGAGTTCATCGTATCGGGAAGTTGAGATAAGACGGTGAGACTATGGGACGTCAAGACAGGTACCTGTAAGACCATGAGTGGTCACACTAGTTCTGTAAGATCTGTGGCTATATCCAGTGATTCAGAGTTCATCGTATCGGGAAGTTGAGTTAAGACGGTGAGACTATGGGACGTCAAGACAGGTACCTGTAAGACCATGAGTGGTCACACGGATTCTGTATGATCGTGGGCTATATCCAGTGATTCAGAGTTCATCGTATCGGGAAGTTGAGATAAGACGGTGAGACTATGGGACGTCAAGACAGGTACCTGTAAGACCATGAGTGGTCACACTAGTGTTGTATCATCTGTGGCTATATCCAGTGATTCAGAGTTCATCGTATCGGGAAGTAGAGATAAGACGGTGAGACTATGGGACGTCAAGACAGGTACCTGTAAGACCATGAGATGTCACACGGATTCTGTATGATCGTGGGCTATATCCAGTGATTCAGAGTTCATCGTATCGGGAAGTAGAGATAAGACGGTGAGACTATGGGACGTCAAGACAGGTACCTGTAAGACCATGAGTGGTCACACTAGTTCTGTATGATCTGGGGCTATATCCAGTGATTCAGAGTTCATCGTATCGGGAAGTTGAGATAAGACGGTGAGACTATGGGACGTCAAGACAGGTACCTGTAAGACCATGAGTGGTCACACTAGTTCTGTAAGATCTGTGGCTATATCCAGTGATTCAGAGTTCATCGTATCGGGAAGTTGAGTTAAGACGGTGAGACTATGGGACGTCAAGACAGGTACCTGTAAGACCATGAGTGGTCACACGGATTCTGTATGATCGTGGGCTATATCCAGTGATTCAGAGTTCATCGTATCGGGAAGTTGAGATAAGACGGTGAGACTATGGGACGTCAAGACAGGTACCTGTAAGACCATGAGTGGTCACACTAGTTCTGTAAGATCTGTGGCTATATCCAGTGATTCAGAGTTCATAGTATCGGGAAGTTGAGATAAGACGGTGAGACTATGGGACGTCAAGACAGGTACCTGTAAGACCATGAGTGGTCACACTAGTTATGTATATGCTGTGGCTATATCCAGTGATTCAGAGTTCATCGTATCGGGAAGTTGAGTTAAGACGGTGAGACTATGGGACGTCAAGACAGGTACCTGTAAGACCATGAGTGGTCACACGGATTCTGTATGATCGTGGGCTATATCCAGTGATTCAGAGTTCATCGTATCGGGAAGTTGAGATAAGACGGTGAGACTATGGGACGTCAAGACAGGTACCTGTAAGACCATGAGTGGTCACACTAGTTCTTTAAGATCTGTGGCTATATCCAGTGATTCAGAGTTCATCGTATCGGGAAGTTGAGTTAAGACGGTGAGACTATGGGACGTCAAGACAGGTACCTGTAAGACCATGAGTGGTCACACTAGTTATGTATATGCTGTGGCTATATCCAGTGATTCAGAGTTCATCGTATCGGGAAGTTGAGTTAAGACGGTGAGACTATGGGACGTCAAGACAGGTACCTGTAAGACCATGAGTGGTCACACTAGTTCTGTATGATCTGGGGCTATATCCAGTGATTCAGAGTTCATCGTATCGGGAAGTTGAGATAAGACGGTGAGACTATGGGACGTCAAGACAGGTACCTGTAAGACCATGAGTGGTCACACTAGTTATGTATATGCTGTAGCTATATCCAGTGATTCAGAGTTCATCGTATCGGGAAGTTGAGTTAAGACGGTGAGACTATGGGACGTCAAGACAGGTACCTGTAAGACCATGAGTGGTCACACGGATTCTGTATGATCGTGGGCTATATCCAGTGATTCAGAGTTCATCGTATCGGGAAGTTGAGATAAGACGGTGAGACTATGGGACGTCAAGACAGGTACCTGTAAGACCATGAGTGGTCACACTAGTTCTTTAAGATCTGTGGCTATATCCAGTGATTCAGAGTTCATCGTATCGGGAAGTTGAGTTAAGACGGTGAGACTATGGGACGTCAAGACAGGTACCTGTAAGACCATGAGTGGTCACACGGATTCTGTATGATCGTGGGCTATATCCAGTGATTCAGAGTTCATCGTATCGGGAAGTTGAGATAAGACGGTGAGACTATGGGACGTCAAGACAGGTACCTGTAAGACCATGAGATGTCACACGGATTCTGTATGATCGTGGGCTATATCCAGTGATTCAGAGTTCATCGTATCGGGAAGTAGAGATAAGACGGTGAGACTATGGGACGTCAAGACAGGTACCTGTAAGACCATGAGTGGTCACACTAGTTCTGTATGATCTGGGGCTATATCCAGTGATTCAGAGTTCATCGTATCGGGAAGTTGAGATAAGACGGTGAGACTATGGGACGTCAAGACAGGTACCTGTAAGACCATGAGTGGTCACACTAGTTCTGTATCATCTGTGGCTATATCCAGTGATTCAGAGTTCATCGTATCGGGAAGTTGAGTTAAGACGGTGAGACTATGGGACGTCAAGACAGGTACCTGTAAGACCATGAGTGGTCACACTAGTTCTGTATCATCTGTGGCTATATCCAGTGATTCAGAGTTCATCGTATCGGGAAGTTGAGATAAGACGGTGAGACTATGGGACGTCAAGACAGGTACCTGTAAGACCATGAGTGGTCACACTAGTTCTGTATCATCTGTGGCTATATCCAGTGATTCAGAGTTCATCGTATCGGGAAGTTGAGTTAAGACGGTGAGACTATGGGACGTCAAGACAGGTACCTGTAAGACCATGAGTGGTCACACTAGTTCTGTATCATCTGTGGCTATATCCAGTGATTCAGAGTTCATCGTATCGGGAAGTTGAGTTAAGACGGTGAGACTATGGGACGTCAAGACAGGTACCTGTAAGACCATGAGTGGTCACACTAGTTCTGTATCATCTGTGGCTATATCCAGTGATTCAGAGTTCATCGTATCGGGAAGTAGAGATAAGACGGTTAGACTATGGGACGTCAAGACAGGTACCTGTAAGACCATGAGTGGTCACACTAGTGTTGTATCATCTGTGGCTATATCCAGTGATTCAGAGTTCATCGTATCGGGAAGTAGAGATAAGACGGTGAGACTATGGGACGTCAAGACAGGTACCTGTAAGACCATGAGTGGTCACACTAGTTCTGTATGATCTGGGGCTATATCCAGTGATTCAGAGTTCATCGTATCGGGAAGTTGAGATAAGACGGTGAGACTATGGGACGTCAAGACAGGTACCTGTAAGACCATGAGTGGTCACACAGATTATGTAAGATCTGTGTCTATATCCAGTGATTCAGAGTTCATCGTATCGGGAAGTGCAGATTATACGGTGAGACTATGGGACGTCAAGACAGGTACCTGTAAGACCATGAGTGGTCACACTAGTGTTGTATCATCTGTGGCTATATCCAGTGATTCAGAGTTCATAGTATCGGGAAGTTATGATTAGACGGTGAGACTATGGGACGTCAAGACAGGTACCTGTAAGACCATGAGTGGTCACACTAGTGTTGTATCATCTGTGGCTATATCCAGTGATTCAGAGTTCATCGTATCGGGAAGTAGAGATAAGACGGTGAGACTATGGGACGTCAAGACAGGTACCTGTAAGACCATGAGTGGTCACACTAGTGTTGTATCATCTGTGGCTATATCCAGTGATTCAGAGTTCATCGTATCGGGAAGTTGAGATAAGACGGTGAGACTATGGGACGTCAAGACAGGTACCTGTAAGACCATGAGTGGTCACACTAGTGTTGTATCATCTGTGGCTATATCCAGTGATTCAGAGTTCATCGTATCGGGAAGTGCAGATAAGACGGTGAGACTATGGGACGTCAAGACAGGTACCTGTAAGACCATGAGTGGTCACACGGATTCTGTATGATCGTGGGCTATATCCAGTGATTCAGAGTTCATCGTATCGGGAAGTTGAGATAAGACGGTGAGACTATGGGACGTCAAGACAGGTACCTGTAAGACCATGAGTGGTCACACTAGTTCTGTATCATCTGTGGCTATATCCAGTGATTCAGAGTTCATCGTATCGGGAAGTTGAGTTAAGACGGTGAGACTATGGGACGTCAAGACAGGTACCTGTAAGACCATGAGTGGTCACACTAGTTCTGTATCATCTGTGGCTATATCCAGTGATTCAGAGTTCATCGTATCGGGAAGTTGAGTTAAGACGGTGAGACTATGGGACGTCAAGACAGGTACCTGTAAGACCATGAGTGGTCACACTAGTGTTGTATCATCTGTGGCTATATCCAGTGATTCAGAGTTCATCGTATCGGGAAGTGCAGATAATACGGTGAGACTATGGAACGTCAAGACAGGTACCTGTAAGACCATGAGTGGTCACACTAGTGTTGTATCATCTGTGGCTATATCCAGTGATTCAGAGTTCATCGTATCGGGAAGTAGAGATAAGACGGTTAGACTATGGGACGTCAAGACAGGTACCTGTAAGACCATGAGTGGTCACACTAGTGTTGTATCATCTGTGGCTATATCCAGTGATTCAGAGTTCATCGTATCGGGAAGTTGAGTTAAGACGGTGAGACTATGGCACGTCAAGACAGGTACCTGTAAGACCATGAGTGGTCACACTAGTTCTGTATCATCTGTGGCTATATCCAGTGATTCAGAGTTCATCGTATCGGCAAGTGCAGATAATACGGTGAGACTATGGGACGTCAAGACAGGTACCTGTAAGACCATGAGTGGTCACACTAGTGTTGTATCATCTGTGGCTATATCCAGTGATTCAGAGTTCATCGTATCGGGAAGTTGAGATAAGACGGTGAGACTATGGGACGTCAAGACAGGTACCTGTAAGACCATGAGTGGTCACACTAGTTCTGTATGATCTGGGGCTATATCCAGTGATTCAGAGTTCATCGTATCGGGAAGTTGAGATAAGACGGTGAGACTATGGGACGTCAAGACAGGTACCTGTAAGACCATGAGTGGTCACACAGATTCTGTATCATCTGTGGCTATATCCAGTGATTCAGAGTTCATCGTATCGGGAAGTGCAGATAAGACGGTGAGACTATGGGACGTCAAGACAGGTACCTGTAAGACCATGAGTGGTCACACAGATTATGTATCATCTGTGGCTATATCCAGTGATTCAGAGTTCATAGTATCGGGAAGTTATGATTAGACGGTGAGACTATGGGACGTCAAGACAGGTACCTGTAAGACCATGAGTGGTCACACTAGTTCTGTATGATCTGGGGTTATATCCAGTGATTCAGAGTTCATCGTATCGGGAAGTTGAGATAAGACGGTGAGACTATGGGACGTCAAGACAGGTACCTGTAAGACCATGAGTGGTCACACAGATTCTGTATCATCTGTGGCTATATCCAGTGATTCAGAGTTCATCGTATCGGGAAGTGCAGATAAGACGGTGAGACTATGGGACGTCAAGACAGGTACCTGTAAGACCATGAGTGGTCACACAGATTCTGTATCATCTGTGGCTATATCCAGTGATTCAGAGTTCATCGTATCGGGAAGTGCAGATAAGACGGTGAGACTATGGGACGTCAAGACAGGTACCTGTAAGACCATGAGTGGTCACACAGATTATGTATCATCTGTGGCTATATCCAGTGATTCAGAGTTCATCGTATCGGGAAGTTGAGATAAGACGGTGAGACTATGGGACGTCAAGACAGGTACCTGTAAGACCATGAGTGGTCACACTAGTTCTGTATCATCTGTGGCTATATCCAGTGATTCAGAGTTCATCGTATCGGCAAGTGCAGATAATACGGTGAGACTATGGGACGTCAAGACAGGTACCTGTAAGACCATGAGTGGTCACACTAGTGTTGTATCATCTGTGGCTATATCCAGTGATTCAGAGTTCATCGTATCGGGAAGTTGAGATAAGACGGTGAGACTATGGGACGTCAAGACAGGTACCTGTAAGACCATGAGTGGTCACACTAGTTCTGTATGATCTGGGGCTATATCCAGTGATTCAGAGTTCATCGTATCGGGAAGTTGAGATAAGACGGTGAGACTATGGGACGTCAAGACAGGTACCTGTAAGACCATGAGTGGTCACACAGATTCTGTATCATCTGTGGCTATATCCAGTGATTCAGAGTTCATCGTATCGGGAAGTGCAGATAAGACGGTGAGACTATGGGACGTCAAGACAGGTACCTGTAAGACCATGAGTGGTCACACAGATTATGTATCATCTGTGGCTATATCCAGTGATTCAGAGTTCATAGTATCGGGAAGTTATGATTAGACGGTGAGACTATGGGACGTCAAGACAGGTACCTGTAAGACCATGAGTGGTCACACTAGTTCTGTATGATCTGGGGTTATATCCAGTGATTCAGAGTTCATCGTATCGGGAAGTTGAGATAAGACGGTGAGACTATGGGACGTCAAGACAGGTACCTGTAAGACCATGAGTGGTCACACAGATTCTGTATCATCTGTGGCTATATCCAGTGATTCAGAGTTCATCGTATCGGGAAGTGCAGATAAGACGGTGAGACTATGGGACGTCAAGACAGGTACCTGTAAGACCATGAGTGGTCACACAGATTATGTATCATCTGTGGCTATATCCAGTGATTCAGAGTTCATAGTATCGGGAAGTTGAGATAAGACGGTGAGACTATGGGACGTCAAGACAGGTACCTGTAAGACCATGAGTGGTCACACAGATTCTGTATGATCTGGGGCTATATCCAGTGATTCAGAGTTCATCGTATCGGGAAGTTGAGATAATACGGTGAGACTATGGGACGTCAAGACAGGTACCTGTAAGACCATGAGTGGTCACACTAGTGTTGTATCATCTGTGGCTATATCCAGTGATTCAGAGTTCATCGTATCGGGAAGTAGAGATAAGACGGTGAGACTATGGCACGTCAAGACAGGTACCTGTAAGACCATGAGTGGTCACACAGATTCTGTATGATCTGGGGCTATATCCAGTGATTCAGAGTTCATCGTATCGGGAAGTGCAGATAATACGGTGAGACTATGGAACGTCAAGACAGGTACCTGTAAGACCATGAGTGGTCACACAGATTCTGTATGATCTGTGGCTATATCCAGTGATTCAGAGTTCATCGTATCGGGAAGTTGAGATAAGACGGTGAGACTATGGGACGTCAAGACAGGTACCTGTAAGACCATGAGTGGTCACACTAGTGTTGTATCATCTGTGGCTATATCCAGTGATTCAGAGTTCATCGTATCGGGAAGTAGAGATAAGACGGTGAGACTATGGGACGTCAAGACAGGTACCTGTAAGACCATGAGTGGTCACACTAGTGTTGTATCATCTGTGGCTATATCCAGTGATTCAGAGTTCATCGTATCGGGAAGTAGAGATAAGACGGTGAGACTATGGGACGTCAAGACAGGTACCTGTAAGACCATGAGTGGTCACACTAGTGTTGTATCATCTGTGGCTATATCCAGTGATTCAGAGTTCATCGTATCGGGAAGTTGAGATAAGACGGTGAGACTATGGGACGTCAAGACATGTACCTGTAAGACCATGAGTGGTCACACTAGTTCTGTATGATCTGGGGCTATATCCAGTGATTCAGAGTTCATCGTATCGGGAAGTTGAGATAATACGGTGAGACTATGGGACGTCAAGACAGGTACCTGTAAGACCATGAGTGGTCACACAGATTCTGTATGATCTGTGGCTATATCCAGTGATTCAGAGTTCATCGTATCGGGAAGTTATGATTAGACGGTGAGACTATGGGACGTCAAGACAGGTACCTGTAAGACCATGAGTGGTCACACTAGTTCTGTATGATCTGGGGTTATATCCAGTGATTCAGAGTTCATCGTATCGGGAAGTGCAGATAAGACGGTGAGACTATGGGACGTCAAGACAGGTACCTGTAAGACCATGAGTGGTCACACAGATTATGTATCATCTGTGGCTATATCCAGTGATTCAGAGTTCATCGTATCGGGAAGTTGAGTTAAGACGGTGAGACTATGGCACGTCAAGACAGGTACCTGTAAGACCATGAGTGGTCACACTAGTTCTGTATCATCTGTGGCTATATCCAGTGATTCAGAGTTCATCGTATCGGCAAGTGCAGATAATACGGTGAGACTATGGGACGTCAAGACAGGTACCTGTAAGACCATGAGTGGTCACACTAGTTCTGTATGATCTGGGGTTATATCCAGTGATTCAGAGTTCATCGTATCGGGAAGTGCAGATAAGACGGTGAGACTATGGGACGTCAAGACAGGTACCTGTAAGACCATGAGTGGTCACACAGATTATGTATCATCTGTGGCTATATCCAGTGATTCAGAGTTCATAGTATCGGGAAGTTGAGATAAGACGGTGAGACTATGGGACGTCAAGACAGGTACCTGTAAGACCATGAGTGGTCACACTAGTGTTGTATCTGCTGTGGCTATATCCAGTGATTCAGAGTTCATCGTATCGGGAAGTTGAGTTAAGACGGTGAGACTATGGGACGTCAAGACAGGTACCTGTAAGACCATGAGTGGTCACACAGATTATGTATCATCTGTGGCTATATCCAGTGATTCAGAGTTCATAGTATCGGGAAGTTGAGATAAGACGGTGAGACTATGGGACGTCAAGACAGGTACCTGTAAGACCATGAGTGGTCACACAGATTCTGTATGATCTGGGGCTATATCCAGTGATTCAGAGTTCATCGTATCGGGAAGTTATGATAAGACGGTGAGACTATGGGACGTCAAGACAGGTACCTGTAAGACCATGAGTGGTCACACTAGTGTTGAATATGCTGTGGCTATATCCAGTGATTCAGAGTTCATCGTATCGGGAAGTTGAGATAAGACGGTGAGACTATGGGACGTCAAGACAGGTACCTGTAAGACCATGAGTGGTCACACTAGTTATGTATATGCTGTGGCTATATCCAGTGATTCAGAGTTCATCGTATCGGGAAGTTGAGTTAAGACGGTGAGACTATGGGACGTCAAGACAGGTACCTGTAAGACCATGAGTGGTCACACAGATTCTGTATGATCTGGGGCTATATCCAGTGATTCAGAGTTCATCGTATCGGGAAGTGCAGATAATACGGTGAGACTATGGAACGTCAAGACAGGTACCTGTAAGACCATGAGTGGTCACACAGATTCTGTATGATCTGTGGCTATATCCAGTGATTCAGAGTTCATCGTATCGGGAAGTTGAGATAAGACGGTGAGACTATGGGACGTCAAGACAGGTACCTGTAAGACCATGAGTGGTCACACTAGTGTTGTATCATCTGTGGCTATATCCAGTGATTCAGAGTTCATCGTATCGGGAAGTAGAGATAAGACGGTGAGACTATGGGACGTCAAGACAGGTACCTGTAAGACCATGAGTGGTCACACAGATTATCTAAGATCTGTGGCTATATCCAGTGATTCAGAGTTCATCGTATCGGGAAGTTGAGATAATACGGTGAGACTATGGGACGTCAAGACAGGTACCTGTAAGACCATGAGTGGTCACACAGATTCTGTATGATCTGGGGCTATATCCAGTGATTCAGAGTTCATCGTATCGGGAAGTTGAGATAATACGGTGAGACTATGGGACGTCAAGACAGGTACCTGTAAGACCATGAGTGGTCACACGGATTCTGTATGATCGTGGGCTATATCCAGTGATTCAGAGTTCATCGTATCGGGAAGTTGAGATAAGACGGTGAGACTATGGGACGTCAAGACAGGTACCTGTAAGACCATGAGTGGTCACACTAGTTCTGTATCATCTGTGGCTATATCCAGTGATTCAGAGTTCATCGTATCGGGAAGTTGAGTTAAGACGGTGAGACTATGGGACGTCAAGACAGGTACCTGTAAGACCATGAGTGGTCACACGGATTCTGTATGATCGTGGGCTATATCCAGTGATTCAGAGTTCATCGTATCGGGAAGTTGAGATAAGACGGTGAGACTATGGGACGTCAAGACAGGTACCTGTAAGACCATGAGTGGTCACACAGATTCTGTATGATCTGTGGCTATATCCAGTGATTCAGAGTTCATCGTATCGGGAAGTTGAGATAAGACGGTGAGACTATGGGACGTCAAGACAGGTACCTGTAAGACCATGAGTGGTCACACTAGTGTTGTATCTGCTGTGGCTATATCCAGTGATTCAGAGTTCATCGTATCGGGAAGTTGAGTTAAGACGGTGAGACTATGGGACGTCAAGACAGGTACCTGTAAGACCATGAGTGGTCACACAGATTCTGTATCATCTGTGGCTATATCCAGTGATTCAGAGTTCATCGTATCGGGAAGTTATGATTAGACGGTGAGACTATGGGACGTCAAGACAGGTACCTGTAAGACCATGAGTGGTCACACTAGTTCTGTATGATCTGGGGTTATATCCAGTGATTCAGAGTTCATCGTATCGGGAAGTAGAGATAAGACGGTGAGACTATGGGACGTCAAGACAGGTACCTGTAAGACCATGAGTGGTCACACAGATTCTGTATCATCTGTGGCTATATCCAGTGATTCAGAGTTCATCGTATCGGGAAGTGCAGATAAGACGGTGAGACTATGGGACGTCAAGACAGGTACCTGTAAGACCATGAGTGGTCACACAGATTATGTATCATCTGTGGCTATATCCAGTGATTCAGAGTTCATAGTATCGGGAAGTTGAGATAAGACGGTGAGACTATGGGACGTCAAGACAGGTACCTGTAAGACCATGAGTGGTCACACAGATTCTGTATGATCTGGGGCTATATCCAGTGATTCAGAGTTCATCGTATCGGGAAGTTGAGATAATACGGTGAGACTATGGGACGTCAAGACAGGTACCTGTAAGACCATGAGTGGTCACACAGATTCTGTATGATCTGTGGCTATATCCAGTGATTCAGAGTTCATCGTATCGGGAAGTGCAGATTATACGGTGAGACTATGGGACGTCAAGACAGGTACCTTTTAGAAAATGAGTCGTTTCTCATTTTTAATTTTTTTAAAGTTTCAACTTTTTTATATGAAATAAAATTTTTTATACAATTAAAGATTTTTTAAATTATCAAAATTTTAAATTTAAAAGCATTTAATTTATTTTCTTTATCTATTTAATGGTTTCACATTGGCTTATAGATTTTCTTATTACCTGATTTCAAAAGTTAAATTAAACTTTTTTTTATGCTTATTTCGGGTTAAAAACATTTATAAAATAATTTATAAAATGTGAATAAAAGTTCAGAAAAAATCTGTTTCTACTTTATAACATGTAAATCTTTGAGAATCAAAATATTTTAAATATTTTAATAATTCATTAATTTAATAATGATTGGCCTAAATATTTTTTGATAAAAATTACAAAATATTTTATTTAGACACAAATATTTGTCTAGATCAAATAAACTATTGAAAACGTCATTACTAATTTAAATTAATTACACTTATTTTAGCCTGATTAAAGTCTTATATTAATTTTACTTCAAAATAAATTTAAATGTTAATTCGTTTTGAGAAATAACAAATCAGATTAAAGAATCCTACTTTATATATCTAACAAAAATATAACACATATAACCTTTTAAACAATTCGCACATATCACTTTTAGTCTCCATTTAAAAATCTTAGATCTCTAACTATTTTTGATTCAAATCCTTACTTGTAAAGATGTGATGTCGAATTGTAGTACGGATTTAAAGTAGGTAAATAATGCTCTCAATAAATATTCTATCTAAGAACTTAACTTGAATTACTTTATTTTAAAAATCAAGAGACTATCGTCATTTTTATTTATATTTAAAAAACATTTGATTCAGTAATTTGATTAAATTTATTTAATTACTGAATAAGATCAAAGTACCTTGAGGAATAATAAGTTTCCGATCAATCATATATAAAGAGGAGAGAATAAGATTAAGAATACATTATCTTATCTCTGAAGAATTTGTAACTTAAAGCGGAGTAAAATAGGATGTATCTGCTCCCCGGAGATTATTCAATATAATATTAAATTAGTTATTGAATTGACTAAAGGAAAAAGAATTTGGTATTAAAACAGACTGAAACGGAATTGAGAACAGAAGTAAGTTATTTAGGTGCCCTAGCATATTTCTGATGATATTGTACCATTAGTTAATCCAGATTAACTAGATGATTTAACTGATATACTATAATAATGATCATAACGCTATAATTTATAAATTGCGGACACAACAAAATGAATAGTATGAAATGGTAATGTATGACAAAAATAAGAGATAATCACGATAAATGGTATAGTAATAGAGAAAGTGAAGAAATTTAAGTATTTGGGTCATTGGATATAAGAAAATATTTCATATTAAAAACATCTGGAGTCAAGAATCTAAGAATGCCAGAAAACCCAAGCATGAATTTTAAGCAAATTAAAATTTATAAAAGAATCACTCTATATAATGCATCTATAATTATAAAATTCTTTATAAATCAAATATTTGGTTATGGAAGCGATTGTATTCCATACATAGAGGAAGCTATAGGAAATAACTCTTTAAATAAATTCTAAATATAAAAAAATGAATGATTTCTAAATATCGCGGGATTAAAATCTTGACGAATCTTCTTTACCTAAAAATAAAGAACTGCTATCTAATTAAATGAGCATAGGTAGTTGTTCGACTACTTTCTAAAATTTATCCTGATTAATTTCAACTAAAATCCGTGAAGCATATTATAAACTTGTTAAGAGCTTTATTAAATAATTGTAGTTAATCTCCAGTTAACAAGATCCTTCGAATTCCGTTAAAATTACTTCGAAATTCCTTAAGAACTGGAAATTAGCTAACAAGAATTCTAAAGATTCAAAAATATATTTATAGATAAAAAAAACTAGATTGATACCTCAGTCTCAACACTCGTATCAAAAGTATCCTCTACATAGTAAGATACTTTTTGATAATTCATTCTCTAACCAGTTAAAAGCAGTAAATAATATTATGAATATTTAAGATACTCTTTAAGTTGAAAAATAAAATGAAATACTTCTAAATGAAGTAAAAAAACTCAAGATTAAAATATATAAATTAACTGATAAATAAATAAATAAAATTATTATAGAGCGCGTAGCACCTCATTGGCGCGCAGCTCTTTCAATATTAATATTTAATATTAAGAAAAATGTTCTCATGTTTCTTGTTAAAATTCTAGAGGTCCGAAGAGTCATGTCAGCTTATCCAAATGGGGAATCTTCTTATTAAAATTTATTCTAAAATCTTGAGTTAAACGCTCCAGTCTTCTTGAATAAGGTCCAAATAAGAGATAGTTATTAAGTCGGTAATAAGAAGGCCCGTCACTCAAACTTTCATACTGCTAGAGAGAACCCTCGGGGTAAGTTAGGTATGTCTCAACGGAGCTTATCCACCATTCCCCGTTGTGACATCTAGTGTGAGATTACTCGCAATGCAATATACTCTGCACCAGATTACTTACTAATTTGTCTGACGCGGCCGACATCCATTTTATATTTTTTATATATAATAACAATTCTTTAGAAAAACTAAACACTATTCTTACATAAAATAATCAAAATATTTAAGTCATGAAAAGTTCTTATGAAGCAACCTTTGAATAGTATAATACTTATATAAATAAAATTACTAAGAAAATCAAGGAAATCAAAAATGAAAATTAGATGCTAATGTTAGATCTATAAGAGTAATAATAATTAAAAATAAGGTCTAAGCAGTTAAATTTTGGAACAAATTAAATATAATTTTTAGATAAAGAAGTTTAAGCAAATTCCTGAATTTGCCTTATTAATTAAATTGTCTAGACTGGTATAAGTATTTCTGGAAGAAATGAATAATCAATATAAACAAATTATGATATCTCAAAAGAAGAGTTAATTTAAACAGATGAAATAAAGAAATATATTGAATAAATTCTTAGTAATGAATAATTTACTTAAACAGAGCTAGTTAAAAGTCATAAATAAACACAAAAAAATTTATAATCTAGTGATATACTAACCCATAAATAAATAAACTTCATGCAAGTTTAAATTGAATTATATAAATAATAAGAATAAGCATTAAAGCATATCTAACAAGAACTTTAAGAAGCTTATTAATAAAAAACAAGCACTGAAGCTTAATTATAAAATTATTAATATTTAAATCAATAATCTACTGATTAGTGTTTAATGCTAAAGAATTAAATTTTATATTTGAGTAAAGAATTAGAAAAGCAATATTAAAATGGAAATAAGTAATATATGATGTATAAAACAGATTTACCATGAAAATAAAATATCATTTAAGATATATTAATATAAAAACAAAGAGAATTAGAAAATAATACAATAATTTATACTTATCAGTTACAAATACAAAAAATAATTCAAGTTGAAAGGCAAACTTAAACGGAAGTAAATTCACATAAAATTAGTCAAACTTAAACAGACAATATAAGTTAGGATAAAAAATATAAGTTAAAGTTTAATGTTCAAATGCTTCATCTAGTACAATAAAAATTGAATAATATAATCAATTTTGCTAGACAAGTTTGCTTGATGAGAATTATATAAAACTCCAGTAATTCTATCATTAGCTAATATTTAACTTCATTTATAACAATTAAAAGTTTGAGTAAAACTTAAGAAAATAATAAGAAATTAATAAGTAATTAATGAAAGAATTATTTAATCTAAAAACCAAGCCTTGATAAAAAGATTAAATGAGCTAAGCAAACATTAATTACATTGAAAACTAGAATCGCACTGTTATTAAATAATCAAGTTCTTGCAAAAGAAAACATGAAAAATATGGAATTTAAATTCCTCCAGCTAAACGCAATATTAAATGTAAAAATGAAAGAGAAAGTGAACAGATAATACGATAAATAAATTAATTAATTAACGTGGGTCTGCCATTATAGGCTATCCACGGATTAATGTTTTAATAATATAGTCTTGATACTCTTTTCTGCTTGTTTTAATTCCCAAATGTGAAATCTTCTTCTCTCTATTCTTATGACTCTGTCTAAGGCCGGAGTTTAAATTCTTAAGGAATTATCATTCTAGTACAAAAGTCAGTCTTGAGTATCTTTTATAGTTAAAAATCTTAGTTTATTTTTGCCTCAACTATGACTTGCTTTCCACCAAGCTCCTATCCAAGTTGACGGCATAGTGAATAGGAGAGGTTCTGAGGCGCAAACTACAGAATAAGACTCGCTTTTTCTGATATTGAGTCTCTAGCTAGAGACTAGCTTAAGACTCGCCGTCAATATTTTAAATTATTATAATATATATAATTTAAATAGGGTGGAAAGCCCTTTCCTTCGGATGTTGCTTGGAGGCCCAGCAAGGCAAATAAAAAATAAGCGCAGTCGGAGGATAAATCGGAGAAAGAGAAATCAATGACAAGAGAAAGACGATGTAACAAGCTGAAGAACTCTGAATGCCAGGAGGAAACTTTCTTCATTATAGGTCGGGGGAAATGTACCCGTAATTGCATATTGCATCCTATGCTTTGGAAGGAAAAATTACAGGGACGTATTGCAGGAAGGGAAAACAGGGACAGAAAGATATTAATTTTTTTTCGACATTAAATAAAATTAATTTAAAGAGCTGCGCACCAACGAGAGTGCTACGCGCTCTATAATCCAATTTATTTATTTAACTAAAAAAGTAACAATAAAAATTTACTCCCATTAAAGAAAATTAAATACTTTTTGAAGCACTTCATAAGATCAGACTAACAACACTTAAAGCATGTAAACAAATCAGATAGAAATTAATATAAGACCACAAAAAAATAGAAAATAAGCCAAAATTATAAACTCAAATGGCTATAATAGAGAAAAAAAGAAAAAATGATGATTGAAAAAGGAAATTATCAAAATCTTAAAAGGAAAAAATAAACAATAAAAAAATTAAATCTGTTTTAGATGATAAAAGGCATATAAATCGACAACATAAAAAATTTATAAATGAAACGAAAAAAAAATTGAAGTTTAAAAGTAATAGGAAAAAAAGTGTAGAAATGAACAACCGATTAAGATCTAAAAATTAAAAAATTAAAAAAAAACTATAAATGTTGAAGAGAGAGTTTATGAATGAATGATCTAACCAATCAATTAATTTACGTGGTTTCACCATTGATATTTTGACCACAAATTAAGAGAAAATCAAAAGTAAGAGTATTCTTGGAAATTATCTTATCAGATCAGAATCTTCTAAATTTTCTTCCAATAGATTCATTATATCCTGATCTGAATAGTTAGAGTCAATCTCCATCATTAGGCCTTTTTAAAACAGTAGAATTCTATTTCTATCTATTACTTTTCCAACTATTTCATTTGTCTTTAGATAGTTAAGCTATCTGTTAGTTTTTTCTGAGGATATCGCAAGTTCCTTTCTACATTTTCTTAGAATTGTTATAAAGTTGCTAAATCATATTTTTATTTTTGTCCTCTTGATAAATTATTATAAATTCAAATATGCTCGTTGGATCCTGCTCTATAGTCTTTACCGTTTTTTTCTAATAAGGAAGAATTTTTTAAATATAACCCCATTTTCTTTTCTTTTATATATCTTGCAGAAAATTTTTAATGTGACAATCTATTTCTTTTCTTTTGATTACTTGTAGAGTTCGTATCAGATTTTCGAATTTGTAATTTCCTCACACTATTTCTTCAAGCCTGAGTTTAAGAAGGCTTATTTTTATTAGTTATTACTGATAATTACGTTCGTGATATTTTCTATTAACTATTCTCTTTCTTCTTTGTATTATCTGCAATCTTCTATTATATGGATCTCATCTTCCTTTCTATAATTGCAGAATTAAAATGCTTCACTCTCTATTAGATTTTTTCTTTCTTTTCATTGTTTATTGTGCTCCATTGCATTTGGCCTATAGTCTAAATAAGTATCATATTTCCTGTTTTCTGTGTTTGTTGAATCTTAGGAAGTTTGGTATTCCTTATATGAATTGTTCCATTAATTCACTTCTAATTTTTTGCAGGTGATTATATTCTACATTCGTGTAATGGAATTTACATCATTGTGGAACTAATTTTCCATCTATTCCTTTTCATTTTTCTTGTATTATTATTTCGTTATTGAGTCTGTTTCAAATATAGAGTTATTCCTCTTTGGTAATTGACATAATCATCCATCCAACGTTGATTCTTAGTTTAGGAGCAATTTTCTTCTGAACGTTAACATACGTTATCACATATAGTATTGTAGTTTAAGGAAATGCAGTTCATTCTCCAGGATTTCGTTTTATGCGCAAAAAGGTCCATCTATTACAACTCTTAATGATCTAAGATGCATGATTTCCAATTTATTAATTAATTAATTGAAATATAATATTTTCAATATTTAAGAATAGTGAGACATAGTTGCAATAGATATAGTTTAGACTATAAATATTACAAATATATTGAAAGATAAAAGTTTGCAAATTTCAATCAGTTTCTTCCTGTTCTTTCTCTATCATATATTTTTATTTATTTTTTTGATTAAATTTTTCTTTTTTTCCCTCTAGAAACTCTTCTAACAACTCATCTTGTAGTTTAAACATTTCAAGACGCTTTTTAAGTAATTTGAAATTAAAATTTTTTTGAATTTGTCTATTTTAGGAATTTGATTTTTTGAAAGATGTTTGCTTATATATTTTTAGTCATAAAGAATTAGTTTCTTTTTGTCTTTTTCTTTAAGATCTTTATGACTTTCGAATTCCTCAATAATATCTGCATAATATTAGCATTCAAAAATATGATCAGTTTCATCAAAGTCTTAGCCACATAAGCAAATAATGCTATATCTAACGTTAATGTGGCGATTACTGAGTTTTTATTGAAAATTATAAGAAAAATTTCTTAGTTTATTGATGGAAATAGTCTCTCTAATATAATGTTTATTATATTTGGTGTAAGTAATTTCAGGAAATACACTTAAATTATTTTATATTTAGTCTATAATTCTTTTTGCTGTTGGCATAAGTGTATTTCTAGAGAGACATTCCATTAAGAATTTATGCTTTATTTTTTATTCCTTGAGTTTATAAAAAATACATATTATTCTAAACATGTGACATGTCTCAAAATTATACAAATCGAAACATTTTTTTATATGTTTCTAGTATGGTAAATTAAATTTAGTGCATTTTTCTAATAAAAAAACAGTGTCTGAGTTAGGATTTTCTTTGCTGTATTATATCAATTTTTAATAAAAGTGCATTAACTTTTGGGTTACCTTATGTGTAAAAGGAAGCCAGTTTAGATCAATAAAGCATGAATCATTGAATGTGAATTCTTAAGATCTAAACACCTATCTTGAAATAAGCCTTTACGATTTTGCTATCTTGCTTTTTATTCCTTTAATTCCAGAAATAGTAGCTCACGGAGTAATATCACTTCCATATTAAACTTTAGGCAAAATAAAAGTTCTATAAAGAATTTTGAAGCTGAGAGGGGATACTAAACATATTTAGAAAATATTACAGTAGTTTTTTAAATAGCTACTCTGTGTTTGGTAGCTACTATTGTACAATGTAATTTGTAATTTTATTTTATTCCTAACTAATATCCTAAATAGTTAACTTCATCTTTTTAAGCAATTGGAATTCCATTGAGCTTTAGAGTAATAGAAGGTTAGCTATCTTTTCATTTATTTTTTTTCAAGAATTCTATTACTTCACATTTATCTACATTAATTGTAAGTTTTACTAAATCAAAAATTGTAGATGTAGCTTGTAATAATTTTTAGGCATTTTTCTAGGAAGAGGATATTTGGATTAATTCATCAGCAAAGGCTACTACTACGAATTTTTAGATAATATTTTAAATCCTAATTTCTTCTGATTATCTTCTAAATATCTTATAACAATATCATAGTATAAAATTGCAAGTACAGGTACATGACTACTTCCTTATAGTAATCCATTGTTATATTTAATTGTTCTTGTAAGATATCCATCAATTATAAACTTAACATCAACATTATCATAAAATGATTCTAGTGCCATATTAGGTCCAAAGGTAACCTAAGTCTTCTAAGATGATAAAAAAGTAATTTCCTAGATATGCTATCAAACATTTTTTCTACATCTATTAAAGTAGCAATTAATTACTTTTTATGAGATCATCTACGATGCAAGTCTATAATTTACTAAATAGTTCAAATTTGCTAAGTAGTGGAGCGTTTATGAATAAATCCAAATTAAGCTGGATGTAAAATGTTTCGTTCATAAATATAATATTAAAATCTTTATGTTAGTGCTTTATCATAAATTTTATGTAGACAGTTCAATAAAGCGATAGGTCGTTAATTACATCAATTATTTTTGTTTCCCTTTTTGAAAATCGGAAGAGTGTTTATTTTTTTCATTGCATTAGGTATTTTAAATGTTCTAAGTATGTTATTAATGAAACTTGTAATAATTTAATGCAAATCTTAACCTCCATATTTAATAAGCTTAGCTTTAGACCCTCATTACCTGTAGCTTTATTATTTGTAAGCTAAGATATAATTTTTTTAATTTCAAATCAAGTAAAAAGAGGCATATTTTATAAATGACTTAATCTTAATTTAAAATAAAAGATTTATTTCTAAATATTCCATCTATTTTTCTATTTGAGAAGTCAAATTCTTTCTTACTTATTTTCGAATGTTTATCAAAAACGTTAGTTTCCCAATTTTCAATAAATTGCTGTTGTTAGTTAAAGTTAAAATTCATCTAATTAAGAATTTTTGGGTTTATTAGATTCTAAGCTTGTTTAAACATTATTTAAGCATTTTTGTTAAGATCTTTATATTTTTCCTTAGCTTTTTATTTTTTTTCATTTCCAAAATTTATGAAGATAATGTTTATAAGATTAAATTTTAAGCTAGTAAAGTTTGGCAAATTCTTAAATATGATGTCCATACAAAGCTAATGGGTTCTAATTTGCAATATTATCCTTTTTTGCTTGAACAAATACGTAGCTAAGTAACTTGGCAATTGATAATAATTTTTTCTTTGATTTTAAAATCCAAGCGCCTCAGCATTATAACTAATAAGATCGCAGATGAATTGATACTAATTTTCAACATCTTTTTAATCAAGTTACTAGAATTGATAAAATTATCCCAAAAATAGTTTAATAATAGTTTCTCGTGTTCAGATCCTATAATTTATAAATTTTAAAGAGTAATCGTTATTGTTAATCTTATTCACTTCTTTTTAAATTATAATTAAATGTAATACTTAGTGGAAAATGATCAGTATGCAAACCCGAATCTTGGATAACTTATAGTCAACGAAATCATCAGAATTTAAATGTTAAGTTGCCAAGAAGTAGTCATTGCAATAGCATTAATTATTCACTCTATGAATAAATGTGTTGGACTCTTAATCATTTAAAATTATTAATTCATTTGCTTCTATAAAGCCTAGTAATCTTTAAGTATTATTATTGATTTGTGATGAATTATTACCATAGTTAGGAAGTAAGGCATTAAAGTCGCCACAAAGTATAATAGGGTTCTGATCGCTATTATTTATTATATTATTAAGGTATTCATATGCAATGTCCTTGTAAATATTTTATTTTTCATTTTTAGGCAAATAACATGATGCAAATACTAAGTTTCCAACTCTCACGCTTATAAATGTCCAGGAAGATTTGAGAAATCTAATTAATTTTAACAAGAATCAAGTTACTTTTTTACTAATAGACATACTCCACCTGCACGTTTATTTGCGTTTTAGTAATAGGCAAGATATTGTTCTATAACAATTTGGCAATATGTTTATTACGTTCATGTTTCGTTTATTGAAAAAATGTCAAATTCATTATCAAGGATGAATTATTATAATGCCGTTTGTTTATTAGCTATTGAGCTTATATTTACATGTCCTATTTTTATTTTCTTAGATTCTTGCGCTCCACCAGGGAGCCCTCCCTAATATATGCAAATATATTTAGTACCTTATGAATCTCTTTAAATATGTACCAGTTCTTTTTTATACTCAGGGTGATGGTGGAAATATTAGATTAAAATGTAAATTACTTAAATCGAACAAGATTCTAGTAGTTTATTATCTATTTTAATTCATTTTAGGTACTATCTACAGTGCCTTGAGTTAATTCTTTATTAATTGTTATATACCTTCCTTGAACATTGCTCATCTAATATTAGTTCCTCTTTCACGAATCTTGTCTGATAAAGTTTTAGAGTTGAGGAGATTTAAAATTTTATTAGAAATAAATAAATAAATTGGATTATAGAGCGCATAGCACTCTCTTTGGTGCGCAGCTCTTTAAATTCATTTTATTTAATGTCGAGAAAAAAAATTTTATGTCTCTCTGTCCCTGTTTTCCCTTCCTGCAGTCCCTGTAATTTTTCCTTCCAAAGCATAGGATGCAATATGCGATTACGGGCACATTTCCCCGACATATAATGAAGAAAGTTTCCTCCTGGCATTCAGAGTTCTTCAGCTTGTTACATCGTCTTTCTCTTGTCATTGATTTCTCTTTCTCCGATTTATCCTCCGACTGCGCTTATTTTTTATTTGCCTTGCTGGGCCTCCAAGCAACATCCGAGGGAAAGGGCTTTCCACCCTATTTAAATTTAATAGTTAATAATTCGATTTTATTTTATTTAGTCAGTTATTAGTCTTTATAAATTCTTAATGTAAGTTAAACATTACTTTAACTATCTGTTTATATTTTTTTTTTCAGTTGTAATTTCTTCGATTTATTGTAGTTTTTTATTATTTTTTATGTTTTAAGTTTATTCTCTGATATTAAAGTTTCGAATATTTAAGAAGCATTTCATGTTTTTTTTTCTAGTTCATTGGGAAGTTATTGTTAAGTTTAATAAGAATATTATATTTTTTAAAAGATGACGTGGTTATAAGTATAGTATTTTCATACTTATTCTTATATTTATGAGTTTTATAAAAGATGTTTTCGATTTTATACAACATTTTTTGTTTAATTTATATATTTATTTTTTTAAACATTTCTCATCGAATATTTCAAATATTATTTTCATAGATCAATTGATTTATAATATGTTTTTGTTGATAGTTATAATTTTTTAAATTTCTATAATCATCTTTATATTAAAAAAACGGATGTCGGCTGTTGTCTGGAGAACCATTAAAATTTTGGTGTAGTGTATACTACATTGCAAGTAATCTCTCACGATAAATTGTTACTACAGGAAAGTGTGAACAAGTTATGAAGAGATATTGCTAACTTTCTTATGAATTATCGTTAACAGTATTAACATTTACATGAAGGACCTACTGACGACTTAATAATTATTCTTTTTCAATTTTTTTTTAAAAAAGGACAAGTGCATTTAAGTTATGAGTCGAGAATAATCTTTAATTGGAAGATTTCCCATTTATTGAAGGTGACGTATCTCATTATGATAATAAAATAATATCTTGAGCATGTAAACATTTTTCTTAATATGAAATAGTAATTATAAAAGTACTGCGCTTAAAAGAAGTGCTAATAATTTTTATTTATTCAAATTTACTTTTTATCTTTAGTATTTAAGTCATTAATATATTATCATTATGTATTGCAATTTTATTTTTTTTATGTTTTATATGATTTTTTTTCTTAATTATAATATTTTCATAGATTCTTATTTCATTTCTAGTTAAAATATTTTATTATTTACATTTACATTTTAGTTTTATTCATATAATTATTTTTTTAATTTTTATTGTTTTTTAATTCAAAATACTAAATTATTTGTAATCACATTTAAGTGTTTAAATTCTATATTTGCATTTTTATTTTTTTATTTTTTTTATGTTAAATATTTTTTTTAAATAATAAAAATAATTTATCAATTTTTATTTCAATATAATTAGTTTCTATATACTAAATTGTTTTTTAATCTTTATAAATGGATAGTAATCATTGTCCAAACTGTAAAAAGCAATTCGATTAAGACGAGAGAATATCTAAGCAAATACCATGTGGTTGTATTTCATGTTTAATTTGTCTTAAAGCAGTATTTTAGTTTACTTAAGAAATCAAATGCAAAGTACATCGTTAAGTCTATAACATAAACCCTGAAGAGTTACAAGGGTATCAAGTTCAAGGGAAAGTTCATTAAGAAGTACCGCAGCAATAAGAAACAATAATTGATCAATTGTAAATCAATGAGTTGTTTAAGTGAATAAAGAATTACCAAGGCAAGAATTAAAATGAATATAACAAAATAAAGGAAGTTATCTAGAATGTTGCTTAATTTATGCATAATATCCAGGCTCTATCGTTTCATTAGATTTTAAAGATTTTTTTAGATTAGTTTGCTAGTAGTAGCAGTAAAATTTAAAATTTAAAATAACGATTAACTGAGCTTCAAGCAGTAAATCAGTTGCAATAAGATTAAGCCTAAAGAATAGGTTAATAGTAATAACGTTAACAGTAAGATGGTCAAGCCTAAGAATAGTTTTAGTAAATCTTGCGAGAGATAGATGAATTAAAGAAAGAACAGAACTAACAATTAGACGTTTCAATTCTAAGAAATAATATCTAGGCATGCATGTTCAATTTTTTCAGATATTTAAATGAGAATGCATAAGATCAGTAATTAACGTTGAATAAAGCAGAGTAATTATCCTAAAAATTTTTCAAGAAATTTAAGTTTACAAAAGGACGTATTTAGTAAAAAACCCATGTTGTTCAATAACAAAGACAGACAAAAGCCTAATATAACGATTATTAAAGTAAATAAGAGATTTAGTTTATCCCTTAATATTAATAAGATCAAATAATTACTTAAAAATAAAAACAAGATATGATACAGGCTAAAGAATCTCATGTCAACTTAGATATATCTCAAAAGTAAAAATAAATTATTGATGGCAGAACTTTAGTTGTTGCAATGGAATAAAAGCTAAAAAATCTTTAAAATGATTTAAAATTTGAGAACCGAATGATTGAAGTTAGTTAATAGTAAGCAAATTTAATCATGCCTATAACTCCAAACCCCTCTAATCTATTAATTAATAACTAACTATAGTACGCCAATTAAAACCTTTCAAACCTTGGCTTAAATAACAAAGATTTATCGGACACCACATTCACCTCCTGCAATTTCTCAAACTCCAACTTAACTTATGCTAACCTGCGTAACTCCAAATTTATCAACTGCGATCTCTCCAACTCTAATTTATCATCCATAATCACGGAATACCCACACATATACACTGGACTTACAGCAACAGTCACTTCAGTTTCCATCTCACCAAACAATGAGTTCATCGTATCGGGAAGTGCAGATAATACGGTGAGACTATGGAACGTCAAGACAGGTACCTGTAAGACCATGAGTGGTCACACTAGTGTTGTATCATCTGTGGCTATATCCAGTGATTCAGAGTTCATCGTATCGGGAAGTTGAGATAAGACGGTGAGACTATGGGACGTCAAGACAGGTACCTGTAAGACCATGAGTGGTCACACAGATTCTGTATGATCTGTGGCTATATCCAGTGATTCAGAGTTCATCGTATCGGGAAGTTGAGTTAAGACGGTGAGACTATGGCACGTCAAGACAGGTACCTGTAAGACCATGAGTGGTCACACTAGTTCTGTATCATCTGTGGCTATATCCAGTGATTCAGAGTTCATCGTATCGGCAAGTGCAGATAATACGGTGAGACTATGGGACGTCAAGACAGGTACCTGTAAGACCATGAGTGGTCACACATGGTATGTATCTGCTGTGGCTATATCCAGTGATTCATAGCTCATCATATCTGGATCTTCTGACAAAACTATTCGTTTATGGAACTCAAGAACTTTAGAATGTACCAAGGTCTTATCGGGTCACACATCTGAAGTCCTCTCGGTAATATTCTCGAGTAACAACAAGTATATCTTATCTGGATCTGAGGACAAGACAATAAGAATCTGAAATATCAATACTGGAGAATGTATCTGTACACTTTTGGGTCATACAGACAGTGTGGGTAGTTTATCATTATCTAAGGACAACAATTGGTTGGTATCAAGTAACTAGACTGCATTATGATGGATTTAACCTTAATCAAAAGACTACAACTTTCGAAGATGGAACTTAGGAAAGATATTGAATGGAGTAGATACTAATAACTAACAATAGGTAAGTTCAAATTTAGCATTCATTATTTAGTAGACTGACTGGAACAAAGTATATACTGACTATGGTTTAATATTTTAGAATTGCGTAATGGCGAATACTACAATGAGTGTAGAGGACAGATAGAGATACATCAAGTGATCTATTTGGAGTTAAACTATTTAAACTATTTAATTTTTACATTTAAGAATCTAAAATTGGTTAAGTCTTAATGCTAATTATTTATGTTAACTTTCTTATTATTTGTATTATTTTAAGTAAAAAAAGGTTTAAGATTGGCGATTTTTTTCTAAGTCTTTTTTCTGAACTTAGTAATTTTTATTAATAAAAGTTAAAATTTAAGTTAAAGCAAAGTCTTATATTAACTAGCGAAATTTTTTTAAGTAAGAATTATAAAAAAGTAAAAGCAGAGTTAAAAAACAAAAAACATTCTAGAGTTAGAAAAATTTTTGAAGTATGTACTCGCTTAAATAATTTAATTTTTCTAGCGTTAGAAAATTTTTGAAGTATGTACTAGAGTTAAAAGTATTAAAATTTCTGGTGTTAGGAAAAATTTTTGGAGTATGTACTAGAGTTAAAAGTATTAAAATTTCTGGTGTTAGGAAAAATTTTTGAAGTACGTACTAGAGCTAAAAAATTTTTAATTTTTCTGGCGTTAGAAAAATTTTAGAGTTATGTATTAGAGCTAATTTTTTTTAATTTTATAGTATGGCTTTAGAAATTTTTTTGAGTTACGTGACAGCGCAAAGTATTTTTAATTTGCTATAAAATTTAATTACATTTGTTATAATTTTTATTTTTTTTACGATAGGAAAAATTTAGTATAATATATAATAAATGGACAGCAGATTAAAATTTTCATGAGTTAGAAGCCCTGAAAATGGCAAAAAGTGTCAAAGCCTTTTTTTGCTCAGCGTTTTACACTATAGGGCTGAGTTGGGACGGAACAAGTTGGGGGATTTCGGGATTAGTAGAGGGTCAGAAAGGAATAAATTTTTTAAGAGCAAATTTTAAAATAAAAAAGGATTTTGAAAAAAAATGGGGGAAAAATTTTGAGGCAATTTTTTTGAGTTTGGTTTTGAAAATTTTGATTTTGGTTTTGAAAATTTTGATTTTGGTTTTGAAAATTTTGAGTTTGGTTTTGAAAATTTTGAGTTTGGTTTTTTAAATTTTGAGTTTGGTTTTTTAAATTTTGAGTTTGGTTTTTTAAATTTTGAGTTTGGTTTTTTAAATTTTGATTTTGGTTTTGAAAATTTTGATTTTGGTTTTGAAAATTTTGATTTTGGTTTTGAAAATTTTGAGTTTGGTTTTTTAAATTTTGAGTTTGGTTTTGAAAATTTTGATTTTGGTTTTGAAAATTTTGATTTTGGTTTTGAAAATTTTGATTTTGGTTTTGAAAATTTTGATTTTGGTTTTGAAAATTTTGAGTTTGGTTTTTTAAATTTTGAGTTTGGTTTTTTAAATTTTGAGTTTGGTTTTTTAAATTTTGATTTTGGTTTTGAAAATTTTGATTTTGGTTTTGAAAATTTTGAGTTTGGTTTTTTAAATTTTGAGTTTGGTTTTTTAAATTTTGAGTTTGGTTTTGAAAATTTTGATTTTGGTTTTGAAAATTTTGATTTTGGTTTTGAAAATTTTGAGTTTGGTTTTTTAAATTTTGATTTTGGTTTTGAAAATTTTGATTTTGGTTTTTTAAATTTTGATTTTGGTTTTGAAAATTTTGATTTTGGTTTTGAAAATTTTGATTTTGGTTTTGAAAATTTTGATTTTTGTTTTGAAAATTTTGATTTTGATTTGAAAATTTTGATTTTGGTTTTGAAAATTTTGAGTTTGGTTTTTTAAATTTTGAGTTTGGTTTTTTAAATTTTGAGTTTGGTTTTTTAAATTTTGATTTTGGTTTTGAAAATTTTGATTTTGGTTTTGAAAATTTTGATTTTGGTTTTGAAAATTTTGATTTTGGTTTTGAAAATTTTGATTTTGATTTGAAAATTTTGATTTTGGTTTTGAAAATTTTGAGTTTGGTTTTTTAAATTTTGAGTTTGGTTTTTTAAATTTTGAGTTTGGTTTTGAAAATTTTGATTTTGGTTTTTTAAATTTTGAGTTTGGTTTTTTAAATTTTGATTTTGGTTTTGAAAATTTTGATTTTGGTTTTGAAAATTTTGAGTTTGGTTTTTTAAATTTTGAGTTTGGTTTTTTAAATTTTGAGTTTGGTTTTGAAAATTTTGATTTTGGTTTTGAAAATTTTGATTTTGATTTGAAAATTTTCGATTTCGGTGCAAGAAAAAAATTTTAAGAATTGGATTTTGGTATTTTTTTTTGATTTTTAGAGCTAAATGAAAGGCGACTAAGATCATTTAAAGCATTAAATCGTGAAAAATTTAATTTTGTTTTTTTGCTCAGCTTTTTACACTGCAAGACTTTTTTCGGACGGAACAAACTGGGGGAAATCGGGATAGATAAAGGTCAGAAAGGAACAAATTTTCCAAAAAAGATTAAAAATATAAAAGGGTTTTGAGAAAAAATTGGAATAAAAAAATTAAATGATAAAATTTTCGATTTTGGTTTCGAATCATATTGATTTTGGGTTGTTCTAATTTTTTTTTAATGGGTTGCGATAATTTTTTTGATTTTTGGGTAATGAAAAATTTTTGTGATTTTTTTAATTTTTGGAGTTAATAAAAGTAAATAAAAGATCATGTTCAGCCTTACATTGTGAAAAATTTAATTTTTTTTTTTGCTAAGATGATTAATAAAAAATCTTTTTCGGACGGAATGAACTTTAAAATATTTTTAAACTAAAGCCTTAAAAACGAATTTTTATTCGTTTAATGAATATAAGATATACAAAAAAATTTAAAATGTTTTCAAAATGAAAAAAGTTAAAATGCAATTTTGGCGTAAGAATTTGATTCTACAGGAAAATTTGATAAGGAAAAAAGAAGGAAAATATTTTGGGTATAAAAAAATTTGAAAACATAGAAAAAAGTTAAGGACTATATAAAAATAAAATTCAGAAAAAAAAAACTTAATTACTAATTTAAGCTATTTATAGCTTTCTAAAAAGAAAAAAATAGAAACAATTAATAACAAAAAAAATATACAAAGTTCTCATATAGAAAAAACAAAATAAAAAAAACGAATCTTGTTAATTTCACTATTAAAAAGATAAAAATCAGAAAAGTATAAAAAACGTTTGATGAAAAAAAGGAAAAATTTAAATCTAATTTATAAAAATATAAAATCCAATGCAAAATAAATATAAAAAAAAAAATCTTGATATAAAAAAAAAAAAAAAAAATAATCAATGAAATGAATAATTTCAAAAAAAATGATTTTCATAATAAAATGAATGTATGCATGAAAAGAAAAAAAAAAATTTTTTGAAAATTAAAAAAAAGCAAACTAAGAATTAGAAGCAAAATTATTAAGATAAATTTGAAAGATTATAAAATAATTAAAAAAAAATTAGAATGATTTTTAGTATAATGAATAAAAAAAATAATGAAGAGTAGATTTATAAAGTAATTAGGGATATTATATAAGTGTAAAAAAAAAGTAGGAAAAAGCATCTAGCGATCAGTAAGGTATTTGTAAGTTTTTATAAAGTGAAGAAGTAAAGTAAGAAAAGAAGATAGAATTTCAGTTTTAAGGAGTATGCTTTAAGAAGTAAAAAGTATTTTGAAAAGTGAAGAAGTAAAGTAAGAAAAGAAGATAGAATTTCAGTTTTAAATAGTATGCTTTGAGAAGTTATATTTTAAAAAGTGAAGAAGTAAAGTAAGAAAAGAAGATAGAATTTCAGTTTTAAGGAGTATGCTTTGAGAAGTAATAAGTATTTTGAAAAGTGAAGAAGTAAAGTAAGAAAAGAAGATAGAATTTCAGTTTTAAGGAGTATGCTTTGAGAAGTAAAAAGTATTTTGAAAAGTGAAGAAGTAATGTAAGAAAAGAAGATAAAATTTCAGTTTAAAGGAGTATGCTTTGAGAATTAATAAGTATTTTGAAAAGTGAATAAGTAAAGTAAGAAAAGAAGATAGAATTTCAGTTTTAAGGAGTATTTTTTAGAAATATAAGTATTTAGAAAAGTGAAGAAGTAAAGTAAGAAAAGAAGATAGAATTTCAGTTTTAAGGAGTATGCTTTGAGAAGTAATAAGTATTTTGAAAAGTGAAGAAGTAAAGTAAGAAAAGAAGATAGAATTTCAGTTTTAAGGAGTATGCTTTGAAAAATAATAAGTATTTTAAAAAGTGAAGAAGTAAAGTAAGAAAAGAAGATAGAATTTCAATTTTAAGGAGTATGCTTTGAGAAGTAATAAGTATTTTGAAAAGTGAAGAAGTAAAGTAAGAAAAGAAGATAGAATTTCAGTTTTAAGGAGTATTTTTTAGAAGTAATAAGTATTTTAAAAAGTGAATAAGTAAAGTAAGAAAAGAAGATAGAATTTCAGTTTAAAGAGTATGCTTTGAGAAGTAATAAGTATTTAGAAAAGTGAATAGGTAAAGTAAGAAAAGAAGATAGAATTTCAGTTTTAAGGAGTATGCTTTGAGAAGTAATAAGTATTTAGAAAAGTGAATAAGTAAAGTAAGAAAAGAAGATAGAATTTCAGTTTAAAGGAGTATGCTTTGAGAAGTAATAAGTATTTTAAAAAGTGAAGAAGTAAAGTAAGAAAAGAAGATAGAATTTCAGTTTTAAGGAGTATGCTTTGAGAAGTAATAAGTATTTTGAAAAGTGAAGAAGTAAAGTAAGAAAAGAAGATAGAATTTCAGTTTTAAGGAGTATGCTTTGAGAAGTAATAAGTATTTTGAAAAGTGAAGAAGTAAAGTAAGAAAAGAAGATAGAATTTCAGTTTAAAGGAGTATTTTTTAGAAGTAATAAGTATTTTAAAAAGTGAATAAGTAAAGTAAGAAAAGAAGATAGAATTTCAGTTTTAAGGAGTATGCTTTGAGAAGTAATAAGTATTTTGAAAAGTGAAGAAGTAAAGTAAGAAAAGAAGATAGAATTTCAGTTTTAAGGAGTATTTTTTAGAAGTAATAAGTATTTTAAAAAGTGAATAAGTAAAGTAAGAAAAGAAGATAGAATTTCAGTTTTAAGGAGTATGCTTTGAGAAGTAATAAGTATTTTGAAAAGTGAATAATTAAAGTAAGAAAAGAAGATAGAATTTCAGTTTTAAGGAGTATGCTTTGAGAAGTAATAAGTATTTTAAAAAGTGAAGAAGTAAAGTAAGAAAAGAAGATAGAATTTCAGTTTTAAGGAGTATGCTTTGAGAAGTAATAAGTATTTTAAAAAGTGAAGAAGTAAAGTAAGAAAAGAAGATAGAATTTCAGTTTAAAGGAGTATGCTTTGAGAATTAATAAGTATTTTGAAAAGTGAATAAGTAAAGTAAGAAAAGAAGATAGAATTTCAGTTTTAAGGAGTATTTTTTAGAAATATAAGTATTTAGAAAAGTGAAGAAGTAAAGTAAGAAAAGAAGATAGAATTTCAGTTTTAAGGAGTATGCTTTGAGAAGTAATAAGTATTTTGAAAAGTGAAGAAGTAAAGTAAGAAAAGAAGATAGAATTTCAGTTTAAAGGAGTATTTTTTAGAAGTAATAAGTATTTTAAAAAGTGAATAAGTAAAGTAAGAAAAGAAGATAGAATTTCAGTTTTAAGGAGTATGCTTTAAGAAGTAAAAAGTATTTTGAAAAGTGAAGAAGTAAAGTAAGAAAAGAAGATAGAATTTCAGTTTAAAGGAGTATTTTTTAGAAGTTATAAGTATTTTAAAAAGTGAATAAGTAAAGTAAGAAAAGAAGATAGAATTTCAGTTTTAAGGAGTATGCTTTGAGAAGTAATAAGTATTTTGAAAAGTGAATAATTAAAGTAAGAAAAGAAGATAGAATTTCAGTTTAAAGGAGTATGCTTTGAGAAGTAATAAGTATTTTAAAAAGTGAAGAAGTAAAGTAAGAAAAGAAGATAGAATTTCAGTTTTAAGGAGTATGCTTTGAGAAGTAATAAGTATTTTGAAAAGTGAATAATTAAAGTAAGAAAAGAAGATAGAATTTCAGTTTTAAGGAGTATTTTTGAGAAATAATAAGTATTTTGAAAAGTGAATAAGTAAAGTAAGAAAAGAAGATAGAATTTCAGTTTTAAGGAGTATGCTTTGAGAAGTAATAAGTATTTTGAAAAGTGAAGAAGTAAAGTAAGAAAAGAAGATAGAATTTCAGTTTTAAGGAGTATGCTTTGAGAAGTAATAAGTATTTTGAAAAGTGAAGAAGTAAAGTAAGAAAAGAAGATAGAATTTCAGTTTTAAGGAGTATGCTTTGAGAAGTAAAAAGTATTTTGAAAAGTGAAGAAGTAATGTAAGAAAAGAAGATAAAATTTCAGTTTAAAGGAGTATGCTTTGAGAATTAATAAGTATTTTGAAAAGTGAATAAGTAAAGTAAGAAAAGAAGATAGAATTTCAGTTTTAAGGAGTATTTTTTAGAAATATAAGTATTTAGAAAAGTGAAGAAGTAAAGTAAGAAAAGAAGATAGAATTTCAGTTTTAAGGAGTATGCTTTGAGAAGTAATAAGTATTTTAAAAAGTGAAGAAGTAAAGTAAGAAAAGAAGATAGAATTTCAGTTTTAAGGAGTATGCTTTGAAAAATAATAAGTATTTTGAAAAGTGAAGAAGTAAAGTAAGAAAAGAAGATAGAATTTCAGTTTTAAGGAGTATGCTTTGAGAAGTAATAAGTATTTTAAAAAGTGAAGAAGTAAAGTAAGAAAAGAAGATAGAATTTCAGTTTTAAGGAGTATGCTTTGAGAAGTAATAAGTATTTTAAAAAGTGAAGAAGTAAAGTAAGAAAAGAAGATAGAATTTCAGTTTAAAGGAGTATGCTTTGAGAATTAATAAGTATTTTGAAAAGTGAATAAGTAAAGTAAGAAAAGAAGATAGAATTTCAGTTTTAAGGAGTATTTTTTAGAAATATAAGTATTTAGAAAAGTGAAGAAGTAAAGTAAGAAAAGAAGATAGAATTTCAGTTTTAAGGAGTATGCTTTGAGAAGTAATAAGTATTTTGAAAAGTGAAGAAGTAAAGTAAGAAAAGAAGATAGAATTTCAGTTTAAAGGAGTATTTTTTAGAAGTAATAAGTATTTTAAAAAGTGAATAAGTAAAGTAAGAAAAGAAGATAGAATTTCAGTTTTAAGGAGTATGCTTTGAGAAGTAATAAGTATTTTGAAAAGTGAAGAAGTAAAGTAAGAAAAGAAGATAGAATTTCAGTTTTAAGGAGTATGCTTTGAGAAGTAATAAGTATTTTAAAAAGTGAATAAGTAAAGTAAGAAAAGAAGATAGAATTTCAGTTTTAAGGAGTATGCTTTGAGAAGTAATAAGTATTTTGAAAAGTGAAGAAGTAAAGTAAGAAAAGAAGATAGAATTTCAGTTTAAAGGAGTATGCTTTGAGAAGTAATAAGTATTTTAAAAAGTGAAGAAGTAAAGTAAGAAAAGAAGATAGAATTTCAGTTTTAAGGAGTATTTTTTAGAAATAATAAGTATTTTGAAAAGTGAAGAAGTAAAGTAAGAAAAGAAGATAGAATTTCAGTTTTAAGGAGTATGCTTTGAGAAGTAATAAGTATTTTGAAAAGTGAAGAAGTAAAGTAAGAAAAGAAGATAGAATTTCAGTTTTAAGGAGTATGCTTTGAGAAGTAATAAGTATTTTGAAAAGTGAAGAAGTAAAGTAAGAAAAGAAGATAGAATTTCAGTTTTAAGGAGTATGCTTTGAGAAGTAAAAAGTATTTTGAAAAGTGAAGAAGTAATGTAAGAAAAGAAGATAGAATTTCAGTTTTAAGGAGTATGCTTTGAGAAGTAATAAGTATTTTGAAAAGTGAAGAAGTAAAGTAAGAAAAGAAGATAGAATTTCAGTTTTAAGGAGTATTTTTTAGAAATATAAGTATTTAGAAAAGTGAAGAAGTAAAGTAAGAAAAGAAGATAGAATTTCAGTTTTAAGGAGTACGCTTTGAGAAGTAATAAGTATTTAGAAAAGTGAAGAAGTAAAGTAAGAAAAGAAGATAGAATTTCAGTTTAAAGGAGTATGCTTTGAGAAGTAATAAGTATTTTGAAAAGTGAAGAAGTAAAGTAAGAAAAGAAGATAGAATTTCAGTTTTAAGGAGTATGCTTTGAGAAGTAATAAGTATTTTAAAAAGTGAAGAAGTAAAGTAAGAAAAGAAGATAGAATTTCAGTTTTAAGGAGTATGCTTTGAGAAGTAATAAGTATTTTAAAAAGTGAAGAAGTAAAGTAAGAAAAGAAGATAGAATTTCAGTTTTAAGGAGTATGCTTTGAGAAGTAATAAGTATTTTGAAAAGTGAATAAGTAAAGTAAGAAAAGAAGATAGAATTTCAGTTTAAGGAGTATGCTTTGAGAAGTAATAAGTATTTTGAAAAGTGAAGAAGTAAAGTAAGAAAAGAAGATAGAATTTCAGTTTTAAGGAGTATGCTTTGAGAAGTAATAAGTATTTTGAAAAGTGAATAAGTAAAGTAAGAAAAGAAGATAGAATTTCAGTTTTAAGGAGTATGCTTTGAGAAGTAATAAGTATTTTGAAAAGTGAAGAAGTAAAGTAAGAAAAGAAGATAGAATTTCAGTTTTAAGGAGTATGCTTTGAGAAGTAATAAGTATTTTGAAAAGTGAAGAAGTAAAGTAAGAAAAGAAGATAGAATTTCAGTTTAAAGGAGTATGCTTTGAGAAGTAATAAGTATTTAGAAAAGTGAAGAAGTAAAGTAAGAAAAGAAGATAGAATTTCAGTTTTAAGGAGTATGCTTTGAGAAGTAATAAGTATTTTGAAAAGTGAAGAAGTAAAGTAAGAAAAGAAGATAGAATTTCAGTTTTAAGGAGTATGCTTTGAGAAGTAATAAGTATTTAGAAAAGTGAATAAGTAAAGTAAGAAAAGAAGATAGAATTTCAGTTTAAAGGAGTATACTTTGAGAATTAATAAGTATTTTGAAAAGTGAAGAAGTAAAGTAAGAAAAGAAGATAGAATTTCAGTTTTAAGGAGTATTTTGAGAAGTAATAAGTATTTTAAAAAGTGAATAAGTAAAGTAAGAAAAGAAGATAGAATTTCAGTTTTAAGGAGTATGCTTTGAGAAGTAATAAGTATTTTGAAAAGTGAAGAAGTAAAGTAAGAAAAGAAGATAGAATTTCAGTTTTAAGGAGTATGCTTTGAGAAGTAATAAGTATTTTGAAAAGTGAATAAGTAAAGTAAGAAAAGAAGATAGAATTTCAGTTTTAAGGAGTATTTTTAGAAATATAAGTATTTAGAAAAGTGAAGAAGTAAAGTAAGAAAAGAAGATAGAATTTCAGTTTTAAGGAGTATGCTTTGAGAAGTAATAAGTATTTTAGAAAAGTGAATAAGTAAAGTAAGAAAAGAAGATAGAATTTCAGTTTTAAGGAGTATGCTTTGAGAAGTAATAAGTATTTTAAAAAGTGAAGAAGTAAAGTAAGAAAAGAAGATAGAATTTCAGTTTTAAGGAGTATGCTTTGAGAAGTAATAAGTATTTTGAAAAGTGAAGAAGTAAAGTAAGAAAAGAAGATAGAATTTCAGTTTTAAGGAGTATGCTTTGAGAAGTAATAAGTATTTTGAAAAGTGAATAAGTAAAGTAAGAAAAGAAGATAGAATTTCAGTTTTAAGGAGTATGCTTTGAGAATTAATAAGTATTTTAAAAAGTGAAGAAGTAAAGTAAGAAAAGAAGATAGAATTTCAGTTTAAAGGAGTATGCTTTGAGAAGTAATAAGTATTTTGAAAAGTGAATAAGTAAAGTAAGAAAAGAAGATAGAATTTCAGTTTTAAGGAGTATTTTTTAGAAATATAAGTATTTAGAAAAGTGAATAAGTAAAGTAAGAAAAGAAGATAGAATTTCAGTTTTAAGGAGTATGCTTTGAAAAATAATAAGTATTTTAAAAAGTGAAGAAGTAAAGTAAGAAAAGAAGATAGAATTTCAGTTTTAAGGAGTATGCTTTGAGAAGTAATAAGTATTTAGAAAAGTGAAGAAGTAAAGTAAGAAAAGAAGATAGAATTTCAGTTTTAAGGAGTATGCTTTGAGAAGTAATAAGTATTTTAGAAAAGTGAAGAAGTAAAGTAAGAAAAGAAGATAGAATTTCAGTTTAAAGGAGTATGCTTTGAGAAGTAATAAGTATTTTGAAAAGTGAAGAAGTAAAGTAAGAAAAGAAGATAGAATTTCAGTTTTAAGTAGTATGCTTTGAGAAGTAATAAGTATTTTAAAAAGTGAAGAAGTAAAGTAAGAAAAGAAGATAGAATTTCAGTTTAAAGGAGTATGCTTTAAGAAGTAATAAGTATTTTGAAAAGTGAATAAGTAAAGTAAGAAAAGAAGATAGAATTTCAGTTTTAAGGAGTATGCTTTGAGAAGTAATAAGTATTTTGAAAAGTGAAGAAGTAAAGTAAGAAAAGAAGATAGAATTTCAGTTTAAAGGAGTATGCTTTGAGAAGTAATAAGTATTTAGAAAAGTGAAGAAGTAAAGTAAGAAAAGAAGATAGAATTTCAGTTTTAAGGAGTATGCTTTGAGAAGTAATAAGTATTTAGAAAAGTGAAGAAGTAAAGTAAGAAAAGAAGATAGAATTTCAGTTTAAAGGAGTATGCTTTAAGAAGTAATAAGTATTTTGAAAAGTGAAGAAGTAAAGTAAGAAAAGAAGATAGAATTTCAGTTTTAAGGAGTATGCTTTGAGAAGTAATAAGTATTTTAAAAAGTGAAGAAGTAAAGTAAGAAAAGAAGATAGAATTTCAGTTTAAAGGAGTATGCTTTGAGAAGTAATAAGTATTTTGAAAAGTGAATAAGTAAAGTAAGAAAAGAAGATAGAATTTCAGTTTTAAGGAGTATGCTTTGAGAAGTAATAAGTATTTTAAAAAGTGAAGAAGTAAAGTAAGAAAAGAAGATAGAATTTCAGTTTAAAGGAGTATGCTTTAAGAAGTAATAAGTATTTTGAAAAGTGAAGAAGTAAAGTAAGAAAAGAAGATAGAATTTCAGTTTTAAGGAGTATGCTTTGAGAAGTAATAAGTATTTTGAAAAGTGAAGAAGTAAAGTAAGAAAAGAAGATAGAATTTCAGTTTTAAGGAGTATGCTTTGAGAAGTAATAAGTATTTTAAAAAGTGAAGAAGTAAAGTAAGAAAAGAAGATAGAATTTCAGTTTAAAGGAGTATGCTTTGAGAAGTAATAAGTATTTTGAAAAGTGAAGAAGTAAAGTAAGAAAAGAAGATAGAATTTCAGTTTTAAGGAGTATGCTTTGAGAAGTAATAAGTATTTTAAAAAGTGAATAAGTAAAGTAAGAAAAGAAGATAGAATTTCAGTTTTAAGGAGTATGCTTTGAGAATTATAAGTATAAGTTTATTTCAAAAGTGAAAAATAATAAGTATTTTAAAAAGTGAAGAAGTAAAGTAAGAAAAGAAGATAGAATTTCAGTTTAAAGGAGTATGCTTTGAGAAGTAATAAGTATTTAGAAAAGTGAATAGGTAAAGTAAGAAAAGAAGATAGAATTTCAGTTTTAAGGAGTATGCTTTGAGAAGTAATAAGTATTTTGAAAAGTGAAGAAGTAAAGTAAGAAAAGAAGATAGAATTTCAGTTTTAAGGAGTATGCTTTGAGAAGTAATAAGTATTTTGAAAAGTGAAGAAGTAAAGTAAGAAAAGAAGATAGAATTTCAGTTTAAAGGAGTATGCTTTAAGAAGTAATAAGTATTTTAAAAAGTGAATAAGTAAAGTAAGAAAAGAAGATAGAATTTCAGTTTTAAGGAGTATTTTTTAGAAGTAATAAGTATTTTAAAAAGTGAATAAGTAAAGTAAGAAAAGAAGATAGAATTTCAGTTTTAAGGAGTATGCTTTGAGAAGTAATAAGTATTTTGAAAAGTGAAGAAGTAAAGTAAGAAAAGAAGATAGAATTTCAGTTTTAAGGAGTATGCTTTGAGAAGTAATAAGTATTTTGAAAAGTGAATAAGTAAAGTAAGAAAAGAAGATAGAATTTCAGTTTTAAGGAGTATGCTTTGAGAAGTAATAAGTATTTTGAAAAGTGAAGAAGTAAAGTAAGAAAAGAAGATAGAATTTCAGTTTTAAGGAGTATGCTTTGAGAAGTAATAAGTATTTTGAAAAGTGAAGAAGTAAAGTAAGAAAAGAAGATAGAATTTCAGTTTTAAGTAGTATGCTTTGAGAAGTAATAAGTATTTTGAAAAGTGAAGAAGTAAAGTAAGAAAAGAAGATAGAATTTCAGTTTTAAGGAGTATGCTTTGAGAAGTAATAAGTATTTAGAAAAGTGAATAGGTAAAGTAAGAAAAGAAGATAGAATTTCAGTTTAAAGGAGTATACTTTGAGAATTAATAAGTATTTTGAAAAGTGAAGAAGTAAAGTAAGAAAAGAAGATAGAATTTCAGTTTTAAGGAGTATGCTTTGAGAAGTAATAAGTATTTTAAAAAGTGAAGAAGTAAAGTAAGAAAAGAAGATAGAATTTCAGTTTAAAGGAGTATGCTTTGAGAAGTAATAAGTATTTTAAAAAGCGAATAAGTAAAGTAAGAAAAGAAGATAGAATTTCAGTTTTTAGGAGTATGCTTTGAAAAATAATAAGTATTTTAAAAAGTGAAGAAGTAAAGTAAGAAAAGAAGATAGAATTTCAGTTTTAAGGAGTATGCTTTGAGAAGTAATAAGTATTTTGAAAAGTGAAGAAGTAAAGTAAGAAAAGAAGATAGAATTTCAATTTTAAGGATTAAACTTTGAGTTGAAGAAGTAATAAGTATTTAGAAAAGTGAAGAAGTAAAGTAAGAAAAGAAGATAGAATTTCAGTTTAAAGGAGTATGCTTTGAGAAGTAATAAGTATTTTGATAAGTGAATAAGTAAAGTAAGAAAAGAAGATAGAATTTCAGTTTTAAGGAGTATTTTTTAGAAATATAAGTATTTAGAAAAGTGAATAAGTAAAGTAAGAAAAGAAGATAGAATTTCAGTTTTAAGGAGTATGCTTTGAGAAGTAATAAGTATTTTGAAAAGTGAAGAAGTAAAGTAAGAAAAGAAGATAGAATTTCAGTTTTTAGGAGTATGCTTTGAGAAGTAAAAAGTATTTTGAAAAGTGAAGAAGTAATGTAAGAAAAGAAGATAGAATTTCAGTTTTAAGGAGTATTTTTTAGAAATATAAGAATTTAGAAAAGTGAATAAGTAAAGTAAGAAAAGAAGATAGAATTTCAGTTTTAAGTAGTATGCTTTGAGAAGTAATAAGTATTTTAAAAAGTGAAGAAGTAAAGTAAGAAAAGAAGATAGAATTTCAGTTTAAAGGAGTATGCTTTAAGAAGTAATAAGTATTTAGAAAAGTGAATAAGTAAAGTAAGAAAAGAAGATAGAATTTCAGTTTTAAGGAGTATTTTTTAGAAATATAAGAATTTAGAAAAGTGAATAAGTAAAGTAAGAAAAGAAGATAGAATTTCAGTTTTAAGTAGTATGCTTTGAGAAGTAATAAGTATTTTAAAAAGTGAAGAAGTAAAGTAAGAAAAGAAGATAGAATTTCAGTTTAAAGGAGTATGCTTTAAGAAGTAATAAGTATTTAGAAAAGTGAATAAGTAAAGTAAGAAAAGAAGATAGAATTTCAGTTTTAAGGAGTATGCTTTGAGAAGTAATAAGTATTTTGAAAAGTGAAGAAGTAAAG